>JAGFBZ010002443.1:0-187631 GCA_018398805.1 Hirundichthys speculiger | reverse complement strand
TGGTACGAGTGTCACGAATAACTGAACGACCTTTCGAGGGTTAATTAACGGATTATTTCAGAGATTCTATTGCTAAAAAAACGCACTTATTTTGTGCCTATTTTTAAACGACAGAGCGAGTTTTAAAATAAAAACCGAAGCGGTTTGCATTCTGTTCAGGCACAGCTCCGGTCGCCGTGTTTGGGGTCCTCACTGAAGGCTCCGGCGCCAGTCTCCCAGCAGCAGATGAGAAAGAAAACCAGTGAAACCCAGAAATAAAACTCTCTATCCACCGGCAGCTACGGGACTTTGGATCCGCGGACGGCTCGGCTATGAATCTCGAACTGCTCGGTAATTAACAGCAGATGCTTTGCTCGTTTTCTGGGCGTTTTTCTGTCCGTGTGGCGGTAATTCTGCGGTTGTTGTTGTTAGCGAGGCAGCTAGCCTAGCATGCTACGAGTCAAATTAAAACCACCAAAATTAATCTAATTTCACCGATAACCTCTGTAAACCACTAACATTCCTCTCAGGGCCCGGGCCGGGTCAATATCTGGTACTTGTAGGTTAAATTGAATAAGTGTTTTATGAATCGTTAGTTCGTTCTGTTATTTAGGATCCAGGTTTTAAAACGTAAATAAAAACAACGGAATTTTTTTCACATCTCACTGAGACTTATTTTAGTCCTAATAAAACATGAAGAACAGATGTTGAACCTGAGACATTTTACCGTTTCATGGAAAACCTCACCTCATTTTTACTTCACGTCTTTAAAAAAAAAAAAAAAAAAAAAAAAAAAAGAACAGAAGACTGGAAAAGAAAAACAAAAGGAGGAGCTTTTAACTGGCCACAGGTCAGTGACACGACTGGATATGAAAGGAGCATCTCAGAGCGGGTGTAAAGATGGACAGAGCTCCACCAATCTGAGACCAACTGCTTCTAGAAGCAGTCTACTAATGCTGGTTAAGGCTGTAACTGCACATGTGGACACCGTCCAGAACCACCAGCATCTTCTCTGGACCAAAGATCATCTCAGATGGTCTGAGAGTAAATGGAAAACTGTTCTGAGGTCAGATGAACCAACCATGGAGGCCGTGTCCTGCAGACTGAAGAGAAGAGGAACCATCCAGCTGTTAGCAGACAGTTCAACAGCTGCATCTCTGATGGTCTGAGGTTGGTTAGAGTCTATGGAGCAGCTGGAACATCTGGAAAGGCTCCATCACTGCTGAAGAGAACATAGATGTTTCAGAGCAACATCTGCTCCATCCAGACAACGTTTCTTTCAGGGACGATGCTGAACCACAGACTGGATCATCACAGCAGCATGGCTTCACTGGAGAAGATCCAGCTGCTGAACTGGTCTGCTGCTCCAGACCATTGACCAGTGGAAACATCTGGAGCAGCAGAAAACCAAAAATCCAGCAGGACTGTTGAGCAGCTAGAATCCTGCATCAGACCAGAATGAGACAACATTCATCTACTGAAACATCACTTCCAGATGTTTACAGACAGATGTTAGAAGAAGAGGAGATGCTCCACAATGTTCCAACTTTGTAGAGACGCGTTTCTGTCATCAAAGTCAAAATGAGCTGATATTTTCCATCAAATGGTAAAACGTCTCACTTCCAACATCTGATTCTTGTTCTATTGAGCATAAAGTATGGATTTATGAGATCTGAAAACGATTGACTCTGTTTTATTTCTGTTTTACTCTGGTAAAGTGGTGTTGTAGAACTGTGTCAGTGAATATAAATATTCTCAGCCTCTTCGATGGTTTTATGGTGATGTCACAGATAAAAACCTGCCACAATGCAGAGCAAACAGACTTAAAGTCATTTAAATGACTAACTGGGGAGTTTTTAACCTGTTATTATGGGTTGTTTTTTATGGTTTGTATCTTTCTCTTTTCTTGTAGAGTCGTTCGGGCAGAACTATCCAGAGGTAAGTCACCGACTTTTAATTGGCACCAGAGCTTTATGAGTGATTAAAGGCACCATTTAAAAAAAACAAACTTCTGACCACGGGGGGGGGGGACGATTATACAGTCGATAATTGGCTTTTTTTGTGTGTAATTATCAGAATAATTAGCCAGTTAACTGACTTTGTTCTGTTTCCCTCCTTTATAACATTGAGCTTTGCAGAACGATTATTTTTTAAAGTGTTGGGTTAAGTTAGTTTTATTCATAAAAAGTTAAAATAAAATCTTCAAGGTTGAGTGTTTGATAGGAGTCGGTGTCTGTTCGGTGGAAATTGTCCAGTAACGATCACGAGCTGATCTGTTGGTGTATTTCTGTGCAATATGACGATACATATCGTGGGGAAGATATAAAAGTGTGTATCGTGCCATTTCTCTTCGTTTCTAACATAATTTTATCAATTATTACAGCAAATATGTAATTAAATAACCTGCAACGATAAATTTGATAGAATCATATCTACTTCTACAAAGTAGCCTTTTATGTTTGCACTTTATTCATGGTTAATGCCTTAAACAGAGTTCTCTTCAACCCTGATGTTTACTTTAGACACTTTATATTGGTTTGCAAACTTTGCACTACAAGGTTACAGATTTCAGAAAGTTGAAAAATAATTTGTGTTTATTTTTTATAGCTGAACTTCAGTGCAAAAATGTGTTTTTCCTCTCAGAAACTGTTGTGCACTTTAAAAAAATGTGAAAGCTACTGTACCTCTGTACCTACCTGTTTTTGCTGCACTAAAATGTATGTTTGTGACAGTTCAGCTAAATGTCCTTTCAAAATAAAGTTGAAAAGTAAGCAATGAAATTTTTGTCAAACTTTACAGAGAATAACTGAAAACATACTTTATTATGGTTTATCGTGATATATATCGTTATCGTGACATAAAATAGTCCATATCGTGATATATGATTTTTTTTCCATATCGCCCAGCACTACGTTGGTGTATTTCTGCTTCTGTGTGTCATTTATTAGAAAGGAAATGTTACTTTTAGAGACGGGATGCAGTGAGCGTGCACCGCTTCATTTCAGAAACAGAAAAACGTTCGGCAGTAGAAACCCGACAGGAGTGTCGATAAAACACGACTGGTGGACGGAAAGTTTTCAATTTCTGTTCGGATTATACTTGTGCGGTAAAGTTTAATAGAAGTTATTCCTTCATAAATGCTGCTGTTTCTATTCGAAAATGTGTTTAAGTCAAAATACTGATTAGATAAAGTCAATCTGAGTTTTTATTTGTTTTAAGTTCATGTAAGGTTTGTGTTTTTATGGAGAAAAAAAAATAAAAGAAAATTGGCGTCGTATTGACATGAAAAATGTCGTATCTTAAATGGTCCATCAGCTGCTCAGATTCCTAAAAGAAAAATCAGCTTTGACCCTTGAAAACCCACATCGGTCGGCCTTCAGCGTGAGGATGTTTGATAAAAGAGCGACTGACGATGCTGCTGATAAATGAGGATCCGTGCTGAACTTTATTGTGATGCGCTGCCCCCGTGTGGTCAGAAGTGGCGTTGCTGCACAGAGTGGCTTAATAGAGGTCTGAGTAAACATCTATGTGTGGAGCATCAAGTCTTGTGCTTGCTCGTTGGTAGGAGGCAGATGGCACCCTGGACTGCATCAGCATGGCTCTCACCTGCACCTTCAACCGCTGGGGCACCCTGCTGGCCGTGGGCTGCAACGACGGCCGCATCGTCATCTGGGACTTCCTCACACGGGGCATCGCCAAGATCATCAGCGCACACATCCACCCGGTCTGCTCCTTATGGTGAGACCCGTCGCTCTGACCTGACCGCCTCATCGTGAACCTCGTGGGCGGGAGGGTCCACTGGGGGCGTGGAGTTCTTTTAAACCGATAACTTTAAGCTCCTAAAGGCCGATACCAATAACCTATAACACACACATATACCTAAGATCATTACATCAATACTATGAACAAAAACAAAAATAGTTTGGACTCTTTAAATGAACAGATATTTATTTTTTAAAATGAAAAACTATTGGCAAAACTCTTAAACATCGCATTTGGCGACCAGTTAGTCGCGATTTTATGCCCTGCCTTTTGAAATCCGGTATCATATTAGAAGCTTAAATAAGTACTGTTTGCTCTCTGATCTCCGTTTTTGAAGATCAGAATAAACACAGATAGACAGATTCTGGAAGGGAGAGTCTGACACCTCTGTTTCTGGGGGCAGTTTGTCCAGATACGGCTCAAAACGATACGACAAAACGCCGCCCCCGAGTTCCTCTGACACACCTTACACGCTGTCTATTTTAAAAATCTCATCGTTCTGGTGACTCGCCATAATGTTCTTGCCTGATGAGGATGTTCTGCATGTGACATCATAGCCAATATGGCGGCCGCCGAAAGCGGATTGGGTACAAGCCCAGATTGACGTAACATCGCACCAGGATAAACCACGAATAGTTTAGCGTTGACGATCATTCATATCATCAAAGCTATCAGGAATACTTATCGTTATACAATCAAAGCTTATTTTAGGGTTCATTTTTGGTGTCAGGAGCCCTTTAAATCGGTATGTGTGCGTATATAACGTTCTCTTGACGTGAACTTGTTGAGAAGCAGAACCGGGTCCAGGGACCTGAGGAAACGCTGGCCCAGCAGGTAGAGGAAGCAGCCCTTTGACGGTACGTCGTCTGTCTTTTCTCGTGTGTCCAGCTGGAGCCGAGACGGACACAAGCTGGTGAGCGCCTCCACAGACAACATCGTCTCGCAGTGGGACGTCCTGACTGGAGACTGCGACCAGAGGTTCCGCTTCCCTTCGCCCATCCTGAAACTGCAGTGCCACCCCAGAGACATGTGAGTGTCCCACGGCGTCCGGGGGTCCCCCCCCTCCCTCTGGTCTGGGGACGGAGCCGCCTTTACAATGTCTGGTATGTTTCACGTTGTGTTTTAGGGACAAGGTGCTGGTGTGTCCCATGAAGTCGGCCCCCGTCCTGCTGACGCTGTCGGACTCCAAACACGTGGTCCTGCCCGTAGACGACGACTCGGACCTGAATGTGGTGGCGGCTTTCGACAGGCGGGGAGAGTACATTTACACGGGGAACGCCAAAGGAAAGGTGAGTTTCAGCAGGACTCATTGTCTTTGTGAGGAATTGTTTGACCTCGGTTGGGGGTGGGGGGGGGACGTCTGCCGTCTCTGTTCACCACCGTTTCTCCCTCCGCTGTTGCAGATCCTGGTGCTGAACACAAACACTCAGGAGCTGGTGGCTTCCTTCAGAGTGACAACCGGCACCAGCAACACCCACCGCCATCAAGTCCATTGAATTTGCACGCAAAGGCAGGTGAGAGGCAGCGGCGGGAAAAACCGATCAGTGGACACCACGAAGCCTGGAGGAGCTGAATACTTGCTGAGAGTTTCACTTCTGTGCTAATATTCTGTTTCCTTCAAAAGTGGGTTCTTTAAACTGGTTTCTTCAACGCAGATGCGTTTTCAGGCGCTTGGTTATACTCTTCAAGCTCTCACAGGTCTGCAGTGCCTGGTCCCTCCTGCAGGCGGCGCTGGACTGCAGGGTCTGGAGAGCAGACTTCCTGAGATAATTAGTTTATTGGTTTTAAACTGAAACACCATTTGGTTCAAGAAGAAACATCCTCCGATAGTCTCTGTGGCAGCGTGACTGGCGCGACCAGTGACGGCAGAGTGATGCTCACCAGAGCACGGAGAGCCAGAAAACCCAGGTCACGTGACCTAACAGACCCAGAGAGCTTTTGAGTCGCGGTCAAAGTTAGGGCTGAGCGATTTTATCGATTCTGCGATATATATCGATATTTTATTACCCCAGATAGTATCGATATTTCAGCCGCGGGTATCGATATTCTAAGCTCCCTTCAAAACCCCCGTGTCCCGCATTAAGTCCTCCAGCCGCTAGCATCGCTGTAGAGCATTTCTAACAGGTTATCCAGAAGCTTCTTTCTCTTCCAGCTAGAAGATGTGTCGCAGTTATCTTGTCGCCGGTAGCCGCTGTTATTTTTGATTTATTCTCAATTTTTGAAGCGTCTCCGCTATGTTATTCCACGCCACAACGGAGAGGGACAATCAGGAACTAGCTAAACTTACTAAACGTATCTCTTGTGTTTTTCCACTTCCTCACCGTCTCGGCCGTATCCAGACCCACATTCATCGCTATCTTCCTCCATGAATTACTAGAATATGTGCTGTCTTTGTAGTGTGGAGAACCAGAATCGTACAGATGTGGGTACTTCCTCATTTCTTTGGTGACGGGCTCTTTTCTACGTGGATGTAGAATTGACCAATCAGAGGCCTCCTTTCTCTCCTTTCTGCAGCACTGTCTGGTCACCTACCTTTCAGTTCAATTAATTCAAACAAACTCACAAGATGTCACCAAAATCACTTTGTCCTGTTAAAATCTTTCAGAAAATGATGTAAATGTATCTTAAGACAAATATACATATATATATATATATATTTTTTTTTTTTATGTATATATATTATATATATATATATATATATATATATAGTCAGTCATGGAAAAAAATATTTAGACCACCCTTGTTTTCTTCAGTTTCTTGTTCATTTTAATGCCTGGTACAACTAAATGTACATTTGTTTGGACAAACATAACGATAACCACAAAGATTGCTCATAAGAGTTTTATTTAAGAGCTGATATCTTACCATTTTCCATGTTTTTCTTGATTATAACCTAAATCACTTAAGTTTTTACATCAATAGCTATGGCGTTGTACTGCCAAAAACACTGCTTTTATGCATTCAGTGTTTTCTTTTCTGTCTGTTTTAGTCACATGATGACGTTTAGTGGTACCAGGTATTAAAATGAACAAGAAACTGAAGAAAAAATGGTGGTCTAATAATTTTTTCCATGACTGTATATATATCGTATCGTGAGCCGAGTAGCGTGTATCGTATCGCGAGATTAGTGTATCGCTACAGCCCTAGTCAAAGCGACTGTCGTGCTGATCGGCGTGAATCTGGGACCCGACACGCCCACCGTCATCAGATAACATTAAAAGATGAAGTCGTCTATTTTTCTCATTTCTCTTTTAAGTTCTGCTACTTCTTTCTCTTTCTCTCCGTGTTTCGCCCGTCGGTGCAGCTGCTTCCTCATAAACACAGCAGACCGGATCATCCGGGTGTACGACGGCAGAGAGATCCTGACCTGTGGGCGGGACGGTGAGCCAGAGCCCATGCAGAAACTCCAGGACCTGGTCAACAGGTAACAGCCCGGACCCGAGACGTGCTGAGACGTAGCTCCGCCCCCGTCGGATCTTTTTCACCTGTTTTCTGGCCTCAGGACTCCGTGGAAACGCTGCTGCTTCTCTGGTGACGGCGAGTACATCGTGGCCGGCTCAGCCAGGCAGCACGCCCTCTACATCTGGGAGAAGAGCATCGGTAACCTGGTGAAGATCCTGCACGGGACCAGAGGGGAGCTGCTGCTGGACGTCGCTGTAAGGATGCTGCAGGTGCTGCTCTGTCCGTGGACCAGGAAGCCCTCGTCACTGACCTCATCTCTCCTCTTTCCAGTGGCACCCCGTTCGGCCGATCATCGCCTCCATCTCCAGTGGAGTGGTGTCCATCTGGGCTCAGAACCAAGTGGTACGTGGACGTGGTGAGCCGTCTCCAGACTTGCAGCCCCGTGGGTTTGTGTCCTGATGTTTGGTTTCGATGCAGGAAAACTGGAGCGCCTTTGCTCCGGACTTTAAAGAGCTGGATGAGAACGTGGAGTACGAGGAGCGGGAGTCCGAGTTCGACATCGAGGACGAGGACAAGAGTGAACCGGAGCAGACGGGTACGTTCACATCTACTCAGGGGTGCACGATAACTATCGGGCTGATAACGGTAAATTATGATGTCATCCCGATAACTCCGATATCACGACGAATAGCCCCGATAACATATATTTTTGTGCCTCGCTCCCTCTGAGCCTTGAATGACCGGCAGTGAATGGCCACGGTTACATTAATTAATTATTCCGAATTAAATAATTCCAAATTAAACAATTTTCCTTCAAGTTTATGTGGAAATAGAAATTCCGAATTGAGGTTTACATGGAAAACAAGTTTGTTTCGGCTTTATCCAATTCCGCTTAAGGTCTGGGGGTTGGGAAGGGTTCTGATTGGGGGGGGGGCGGGGGGGGGGGGGCTGGTGTCTTTACGTCTACCGGAAGAAAACAAACTTACTCGATTAGCAACTAGGGATGTTCCTGGCGACTAATTTCCCTGTCGACTAACTGAAAATTTTAATTAAGACTAGTCGACTAGTCTAAAAGAAAGGAAAACGCTCTGAAAACAGTGAAAATTTAGCACAACATCAAACACAAACATCAAAACAGCAACATTAGCTTCCTGAAGCTAATGTTAAGTGGAAGTGGAAGCATATCTTGCGAAGTCATTATCGTGATTAGAGCTGCGTTATCCTCTCAGACCGGACGGGAGAACACCGTCTCCGGGTAAACAATGTCAAATCGGCCTGAGTGTGGCTAGCACCGCTAGCATCAGCACCGCTAGCATCAGCAGCCGTCGTCTCATGCAGATTAACGTCCAAATGCTTGAGTTGAATGTGGTTGCGCATTGCTCCAGTCGGGTGATTGTATGCCAGTTGTTTCTGACACAGTCTACATACTACCTTGTTTTCATTTTCTAGATTAAAGTACCGCCAAACCGCGCTGGTTTTGCGAGACCATCTTCCCACTGTGCCGTTTTAAAACTCCAGTCTACTCGAGCATTGCTGTGGAGAGGAGAACTGCTGTCTGACGGCTCTGTAGCCCCGACTAGTGGCGGGAGGCTGTATGACAGTTAAGCGGCCTTGTACATGAATAAAACACAAACTGGTTTAAACGACTAATATTTCTGGTGCCGACTAGTAAGTGGGCGGACGTTTAATCGTTAAGACGACTAATCGCGCGCATCCCTATTAGCAACAACATTCCACCTATTTTTGACCTGGGTGGCGTCTCTATCTGTGAAACCTCCTTCATTTAACCTGGCCGCTACAACTTTGAAAAGCTCACAGTTTCCTGCCATCTGTTCTTTTAATTATTTCCAGTTCCTCCAAGCTGTTTATTAAATAAATCGTCTCTGCTCTTGAACACCGTTTACTGCGTGCTGCCATCTTGAAACTTTGTTTTGAAAACAAGTCCAGCGCGGAATATAAGCGTCATCGCGACGGACGGGCAAGAGAACTAGCATGCGCAGAAAGACGGGAATTAATTTAAAGCTGAATGAGTGTAAACATGACGGCGGAATTATTCAATTCGGAATTAAAATCAGAATAAACCAGCCACTTACTTCGGAATTAAGTTTAATTCAGAATTGACATTTTCATTTGGAATTAGGTGTTTACATGGTAACTTTTAATCATTTAAATAGGTTTTAATTTTAATTCTGAATTAAAGAGGAATTAAACTTCCCATGTAAACGCATGGAATGTTATGTTCATGTGACGTCGGTATAATCAGAAAAACGATTACTCAATAAGGAAAATCAAGAATACCCCCTCATGCCAGAAAACAACTCGTTAACTCGGTCATAATTTTAGTAGTTGCTGACTTTAATTGATATTTGCAGTATTTTCCCACATGTTACACATAAAAAAAGAAAAAAATAGAAAAGGCTGAAAGAACGACTAGCAAACGAGGGAACGTGTGAATTTACGTTACACCTTGAATGCAGCCTGCAGCACAGCGCTGATCACAACAAACATGGCGGCGTGGAACTTCGTTAAAGTTTCAGAAGAAGATAGTTTGGTGGTTATTTGTGACGAATCCTCCGAGTGAATTCTACGAGGAGGGAAGCACAAGCTTTAATACGTAAAACCTGATCAGCCACCTACAACATAACAATCACTTCCATGGAGTTTTGAAATCACGCTAACGAGAGCTAATGGAAGCTAATGCTAACGTGTGCAAGCCAGCAGCAGTCTCTCCTCTTCCTCATTCCTCTCATCTAAAGCTTCCATGAGATTAAAAAATAAAAACTACTGAACCTCATTTACTTTAATTAAAGGTATTAATTTAAATGGAACCACAAGCCAAAATCCTTTAAATGTTAATCTTTTTCACTTAGTAATTCTGATGCATGTATTTCCATCAGTTCAAGGAGCCTTTATTTTTTATATCAGTCAGTAATGAACCTTATTTAAGTTAATGTGAGATATCAAATAGGTTTGATAGCTTTAAGAAAATGTTTGAGAGGCTAGACAATAGTTTTTTATTGGAAAAAATAAATATCTGTTCATTTAAAGAGTCCAGTTAGGAATATTTCAGTCTGTCATAGCTTCTTTAGTAAAGTATCTTTAACCCAGTGGTACGTCTCTGACAAACGGCACATCCTGTTGGCTCGCTGCTAGACTTCTGGAACAACATCTGGTCATAATTCACAGCTCCACATCTGGATAAAACCCAACAACAGCCTGTCAAGCACGGTGGTGGAGGGATGATGCTTTGGGCTTGTTCGCTGCTCAGATGTGTTAGTTAATCCACTTGTACATTTTGACTCTTTCATCAAATAACAGCGAGGTAGACTTGATTTAGTTTCTCATCACCTTAAAGTCCTGATGCATGACGTTTGTTTTCACGTGACTGTGACATCATCATCTCCGGTTAGTCCTCAGTCACATGACAGGGAGACGACCGTCTCCCGCCGCTGTGTGAGCTGCAGCTGTTCTGGTTTTTCTCCCGATGACTCAGAGGTGAACTGGTCCTGATGTTGCAGGCGCAGATGCAGCAGAGGATGAAGAGGTGGACGTGACGAGTGTTGACCCCATAGTAGCCTTCTGCAGCAGGTGAGAAACCACTGAGACATTTTTGGGTCGCTCCTGCCGGTCCTCCTCTCAGCTCCACATCTGTGTCTGCATCTGCAGTGACGAGGAGATCGAGGACTACAAGGCCCTGCTGTATCTGCCCATCGCCCCCGAGGTCGAGGACCCGGAGGAGAACCCGTTCGGCCCGCCCCCCGACGCCTCGGCTCAGACGGGAGCTCCAGAGGACGCCGTAGCCGGCGGCGACAAGAAGCAGCGGCAGCCTTCCTCCGAAGGAGGCCCGGCCAAGAAGAAGGCTCGCACCACCACCATTGAACTGCAGGGGGTGCCCAGTGACGGTGAGGGAAGGAACAGGTGTACAGGTGTACAGGTGTCTGGTCCAGTCAAGGCCATCAGCTGCTAGACTTTAATCTGCAGCTGTTTCTGACTCCAGTCGGTCTATTTGGACCTGCTACCTGCTATTAAGGGATAGCAGGTAGCAGGAGGGGCGTTCCCCCACAAAGAACGCAATCTTCCACCTCCCAAAACCCGCGATCTTACCTGCGCTAACCACTATATTATACATACATTATGGGAGTGGTTAGGGCGTTCCACCTGTTTAACCAATCAGTGCGTCAGCAGCCATTACCTTTAAGAGCAGGTTGTGCTACCTGCTAACTGCTATGGAGCAGCAATTTGTGGGTAGCGGCTAGCGGGAGGTGTAAGATCGGGCCCTTGATGTCTAATCTCTGAATATATATTGGACTGCTGCTTTCTTTTTTCTTTTTCTTTTTTTTCTGCTTTGATGCTGGTCACATTCCCGCCCTCTCTCCCCTCAGAGCTGCACCCCCTACTGGGCGTGAAGGGAGACGGCAAGTCAAAGAAGAAAGCAGCGGGCCGGCCCAAAGGCTCCAAAGGTAAAGACAAAGATTTCCCCTTCAGGCCCAAGCCCTACAAGGGCGAACGGCCCTCCTTTCCTGTGGTGCCCGACGCTCTGGGCAGCTCTGCCCCGGGAGGAGGACTAGGAGTTGGAGGAGGAGGAGGGATGAAGGGCAGGGCAGAGGGGTGCCTGGCCTCAGGTAAGCTCGCCACCGACGCCGCCGCTGCTGCTGCTGCTGCTGCTGCTGCTGCTGCTGCTGCTGCTGCTGAGTGTGGAGGCTCTGCTCGCCCTGCTAGTCTGACTGATTCATTACCAGCCTGGCCTGTTTTCAAAGCACCCCACCCCCCACCCCCCCCTCCCCCTGTACTGCTTCCACCCCCCCATCCCTAACCGCTACACCCCGACAGACGCAGCCACTGTAAAGACACAGTCTGGAGGTCAGAGCGCTGTTTTGGTGACGGGAGCCGGTCCGACGATCTCCGTCAGTTCTGAGATCAGCCGAGAGCCCCGACCGGAGCTCACCTGGCTTTTAAACGTGGACGCGCGTGAAAACTGGAGGTGGAACGCTCCATCACAGACGACGGGGGCGCGGCAGCGTCACGCCAGCGGCCCCCGACGGCCCGCCGTCAGAAACGGTACGGCGGGAAAGGAAAGGAAAGTCCAGGAAAGTCTCAAGACAATGGAGTCGGTCTTTCTCTGCTTTTTTTTTTTCTACGTTTGAACTAGGGATGGGCATAATTAATCGATTAATCAATGATTGATCATTAAGAATTTGGTCGAAGAAATTAATTATCGTCGATGAACCGAACGTTTTTTTTTTTTTTTTTTAAACAATCTGAATGTAGGTTATCAGTTTACGTCCTCAAACAATGCGATGCATTTCGCTGTGCCACCAACAGGGGGCAACATTTCACCATCACCCTACCCTGGCTGGACTCAGTTGTTACATGCGAGCTTCTGTAGGTCCTCGCCTAATCATGAAGCGGTCGCGGTGAAGTGTGGCGTGGAACCATTTTAGTTTAGAAAATGACCAAGTGTACTGCAATCACTGCAATGCTAATTACAAATACAATTAATCGACAACGACAATGATGTATCACTTGAACAACGCGCATCCAAGCCTTGTAAAGGACGGTGGAGGCGGTTCATCATCAGCCTAGCCTAGCCTAGCCTAGCCTAGCCTAGCCTCAACTCGGTGTTAGCACGGACCAGAAGGAGCTGCAGCGCACATCGAGCACACGACAACGCATCTTTTTAAGAAACAAAAAGCCTGTAATACTGGCGCCTTGATATAAATTGTCATTGTTAAGTAGTCTCCTCGATATCTCTTCTTTTATTATCGTTGTTTTTTTAAAGAAAAGAAACAGGAAATGTCACGTTATTGTCGACCACGAACATCCGGTTCACTGAACACATCTGGGCATGTGCGGGCCATAGCAACCAGGCCATAGCAACCAGGCCAAAGGGGAAAACAAACGTCACGCCGATATCGAGAATATTTGTGATAGTTTTCAATATAAAAATGTTAATGATTAATCGATTATTAATCATTAATTCTCCCGACGATCGACGAATAAATCTTGAGCAAATGCCCATCCCGAGTTTGAACGGTGTGAGACAGTTAGAGGCTGCGAGGGCGGAGTCACAGAGCCATACCGTAATTATACAGATTTAAATGATTGATTTCATCGCCACGGGCTATAAATTCTGATTAAAGGGTAATAAATTGATAAATTGTCTAAATCTCCCTCAGAAGTGCTTCTTTGGTCCGTGAGGGGACGTAACTGTTCTCAGTGTCGCCGCCCTGCAGGTAAACGCTGAAAAACCAGCAGCTATCCGGGTTTGGTGGGTAGGAGGTCCGTTAATGTTCTTCTGACGAAGCGCGTCGTTAATGTGATGTAGGGTTGGGCTTCGTTTGGATTTTAACGATTCTGATTCTCTGTTTCGATTCCTGTTCAAAACGATTCTCGATTCCGATTCTTTGATGTGTAGGTCAACAGATCGCGACTTAGCTAACAGTAGAATTCTTTCATAAAAAAAAAAAAAACTGACACATTTACACCGGCGACTACGGATGTGTATCATTAGGAATTTATCAATACCAATACCGATACTCTTTATCGGTACCGATATTTATCGATACCACGACGTGTAATTTAGTGTATAAAGGGCGGCGTCCATGTTGTGGCGTGACGTCGCCACTAGCGCGGAGTTGAGTACGCCGGGCGGAGTAACACCAACAAACTAGTGCAGTAAATTAAAAAAAAATCGCGCGGACATTTAGGAACCGAAATTCAAAAGTCTTCTAAACGATTCCAGAACCAGACGTTAGGAACCGATTCCTACTTGGAATCGTTTTCCGGGGCTCGGCCCTAATGTGATGGTACCGGGATCTTCAGCGGGTCTGGAACCGCTCAGGGAAAGTCGGGGAAGTTGTTACGAACCGAACGCTCGGGAAGAGTCGTCTCCTGGACCTGCTTCTTCCAGGTCGGGACGTCGCTGAGGTGGATCCTGGTTCCGTCTGTAAAACATCTGCCCCAGACTGTGGCTTTGTCCCTGCAGCCTCTGCCCCCCCCCCCACAACCCCCCCCCCCACGACCCCCCCACGACCCGCCTGCCGTCACATACGTGTGCTGAAGCCGGGCTGCGGGCCGCAGACGCGTTTGACTCGTCTCCCTCTACTTCCTGCTTGACCTCTGACCCTCCTGCTCCACTCCCGCCTCGCTCCGTGGGCTTTTCCGTGTGACGCCGCCGTCTGTCTGCAGCAGCGACGCTCCGGCGTCGTCTCCCGTTTCACTGTCCCGTCCTGCGATGAGCTGTTGGTGGTTGAATGTTGGCTCCTGGACATCCAGCAGAGGTGTTTCAGGAACCGTCCTGAGACCGTTGATGGTCCCAGCAGCTGGACTCCATGGTTCTGACCATCTGATGAAGGCCACCAGAATAAAGACAGTCAGGTCCAGTTACAGGGGTGTCAGTGTTCTGCGGATTTCCGAGTTTTTTTCCATCCTGGGGGTCATTTTTGAGATACGTGTAAATCTGGTTTAATATTTTCGTCACGAACGTGACGTGAATTCTCGATTGCGATTGGTTGATTGAGAGCAGGGCATGCGCACTGAACCTGTTGGCAATCCAGCCGCTATCACAGCCAGATCAGCAGTCAAAGGCTGCGGTTACATGATGTTTTTTAATTCGGAATTAATAATTAGGAATTAAATAATTCCGAATTAAACTATTTTCCTTCGAGTTTACATGGAAATAGTAATTCCGAATTAAGGTTTACATGTAAAACACGTTTGTTCGGCTTTATCCAACTCCGGACGTCTTTACGTCTACCGGAAGAAAACAAACTTAGCTAACTCGGTTAGCAACAACATTTCACTTATTTTTGACCTGGGTGGCGTCTCTATCTGTGAAACCTCCTTCATTTAACCTGGCCGCTACAACTTTGAAAAGCTCACAATTTTTATGTTTCCTGCCATCTGTTCTTTTAATTATTTCCAGTTCCTCCAAGCTATTTATTAAATAAATCATCTCTGCTCTTGAACACCGTTTACTGCGTGCTGCCATCTTGAAACTTTGTTTTGAAAACAAGCCCAGCGCGGAATATAAGCGTCATCATGACGGACGGGCAAGAGAACTAGCATGCGCAGAAAGACGGGAATTAATTTAAACAGGAATAAGTGTAAACATGACCGCGGAATTATTTAATTCGGAATTAAAATGGGAATAAACCAGCCACTTACTTCAGAATTAAGTTTAATTCGGAATTGACATTTTCATATGGAATTAAGTGTTTACATGGTAACTTTTATTCAGCTTTAACTTTAATACTGAATTAAAGAGGAATTAAACTTAAGCCCGAAGCTCATATTTTCTGATATTACTTCTCCCTTTCTTGTTTGGATGGATGATTATTAGCTTTAAATTCACAGGAGAGATGTTTATTCCTTATTGTACTTATTTATTGTTAGACAACGCGGATGAAATATACAGCGCTTCTCACCAGCTAGGAAACGTACGCTCGTCTGCGTGGACAGCGCTAGGTCCTGCTTCTCGTCCCGCTTAGCAACGTAACCTCCAAGTACATTTAAATCACCGATTTCTGAAGTGCTGAGTTTACATATTAGGGCAGTTATATGATAATTAAATTAAAAAAATCTCCCGACTCCGACCCCCGCCCCCCCCTCTCAAAATAGAAAACTCCTCGGATCTACATGATTCACGTAGGTCTCCCTTTTTGACTTAAAAACGGCAAATTTCGCCAAAAGCTGAGGGATTTTCATGCTTGAAATATCAGTTATTCAGTGTTTAGAGCTTTTTGTGATTTAAAAAAAAATTAAGAAAAGCTAATATCCAGAGTTACAGGCATCAAAAAGACATGTTGAATTTAACATGCTATTTTCTATAACTGCTTCCTAAAGTATTGGATCCATGTATCTTGTTGTCAGTGATGTTTTACTGTTGAAGTTCACCAGTAACTGAATCACTAGTTATTCTGAATTTATGCCTTTAATAGGAAACTTAATTGTTTCATAACAAATACTTTTGTTTTTGATATCTAACCTCTATATGCCTCCTAAAGCAGCACCCCTGCAGTTAAAGTAACTTCTCTAGGGAAGTTAAAAGGCCTTTTTATATTCAGATGTAGAAATATTCAGTCTTCAAACAAGATAAAAACACAACAACTAATGAAAAAAGGTTCTTAAAACAAGTGAAAAAGATAATTTCACTTGGTCAGATTTCTTAAATTAAGATTGTAGGAACACTTGTTTCTAGATTTAAGAAAGGTATAATTTGTTATTGAATCTTAAAACAAGATTTATTTTGATGAGGAGGAAAAACGTAAGACATCTTATTTTAAGTGTTAATTGTCTCGTTTTAGGATTCCCTGCTTGTTTGAGACAAAAAAAAGTGAAGTTTTACTTGATATAAGATTAAACTGATAAATTAAAGACTTAAAATAAAGTAATTATTAAAACAAGAAAAAATATCTAACGCTTGTAAATGTAAGTTTTTTTTTTCTTGGTATGAACCAAATAAGACGTCAGACGTTTCTACAAACGAGGTTCCTCCCTTTAAAATGAAAGTTTAGGACTTGTTAGGAAAGTTAAGGACATCTCCAGGAGGAGCATCTCCAGGAGGAGACTCTCCAGGAGGAGTCTCCTCCTGGAGAGTCTCCTCCTGGAGAGGCTCCTCCTGGAGAGTCTCCTCCTGGAGAGACTCCTCCTGGAGAGACTCCTCCTGGAGTCTCTCCAGGAGGAGTCTCTCCAGGAGAGACTCCTGGAGAGACTCCTCCTGGAGAGGCTCCTCCTGGAGAGTCTCCTCCTGGAGAGACTCCTCCTGGAGAGACTCCTCCTGGAGTCTCTCCAGGAGGAGTCTCTCCAGGAGAGACTCCTGGAGAGACTCCTCCTGGAGACTCCTCCTGGAGACTCCTGGAGAGACTCCTCCTGGAGTCTCTCCAGGAGGGCCTCTCCAGGAGGAGTCTCTCCAGGAGGAGTCTCTCCAGGAGTGAAGGATTTCCGTGTCAGTGTTCTGAACCAGGTTCTAATCAGAAACGATCATCTATTGATCCTGTTACTTCGTCCAAACACCTGAAGGTTCAGGTGCTTTTCAGTTTCAGGTGAAACGTCCACATTTAGATGTTCGGATTTAGGAAGCGGTCAGTTTCAATCGGTTGCGGTTCGGTGGCGGCGACTGGTTGTCCCGGCGACCGTCTGACGGTCGCTCGTCTCTCTGCAGGGAGTCTGGTCTCGCAGGCGTACAAGCAGCACGACATCGGAGGGATGGACTGACGTTCGCT
The DNA here is from genome assembly GCA_018398805.1 of Hirundichthys speculiger. Taxonomy (NCBI): domain Eukaryota; kingdom Metazoa; phylum Chordata; class Actinopteri; order Beloniformes; family Exocoetidae; genus Hirundichthys; species Hirundichthys speculiger. The sequence goes on along the minus strand of JAGFBZ010002443.1, from coordinate 170,265 downwards.
CGTCGGGGAGCTCGGACCCGTGTACAGATCCAGTCAGCAGACCGAGGCCGCCGTCGCCGGGACGTCCTGCAGCTGAGACGCGGTGACAGCAGGCGTCCTCCGTCTGTCCAGCCGTCATGTATAGATCACCGTGTCCTGTTAGTGTGTCTTCTGTCCTGTTGTTTTTATACGTATTAAAGGTTGTCGTTTGTAAATTATGAGCAGTTGTGTGATTTTTAAAACAGTTTCTCCGAGGTCTTAATAAAACGCTCTGAACAGATGCAGAGCAGCTGCTCCGTCTCCTCTGGGATGGGCCTCTTTTTAAATCGCCCCTACAGATTTGTGCCGGCGGCTCCTGAGGGGACGCTGGAAAATCCTGCGCTGATCTGCAAACCTGAAGGCGTCGCTGACTCAGATGTTCTGAAACTTCTTCCTACCTACAGTTTTTCCTACTGTAGCCTCATCTGTAATTTTTTTCCTACATTCCTAACAACATCCTACCAGCACATATATCTGCTCTCCTCTGTGTTTTGGGTGGTAGCATATTATTATTATTAGGGCTGGGCAAGTTAACGCGATAATAACGCGTTAACGCATTCATTTATTAACGCCGACATTTATTTTATCGCACGTTAACGCATGTTGCTCACATGCTTTTATTTTGAAAAGTCTGTTACTGGCTGCTGCGAAACTGGAAGACAATTGGCAGGTAAACATGCGAAAAAACCTAGAACAGACATGAAGAACGATAAAAATCTGTATACTTAACAGTTCGGGTAGCAACTCAGGTAGCAATATTAACAATTCTGTCTGAAAAAAATAATTCTAGACTGCAACAAAACTTTGTGGTCATTCCTCCATGTTCCATCAGATCTGCTCCATGTGTTCACTGTCCTGCTGTTCTCTAGCTGGTTACTGCAGTGCGGCTCCATCTAGTGGCACAGATGTGTAATGACAACAGAAAGTCCAGTCCTCCATTATAAAACTAATTCAGTCCTGTGGCCCGTTTTTAAATTTCGTATTTTTGATCCAAGTCTAAAATTGAAATATTAAAAAAAAAAAACCTGGCATTTTTTCCTTTTTTTTTTTTTTTTTTTGTTAGATTAAAAAACATATTAAAATGTCACTTTTTATTTATTTATTTATTTTTTTGATTGACAATTGAAAATGGAAATACTGAATGATACACGGACTGGTAAAGTTACTGAACTTTAACATGGACATTTTCATTTTAAAGTTCTCCCAGACGGAGGATTCAACAGAAACAAGGTTATTTGTAACAACTGACAAGTTAAACTCCCCGTTAAAAGTTTCTGCTGTTACCTCAGAAAATTACCTGTTTTAATGTTCTGATTGTGCTGAGACACACAATCATTTTGTTGGATTTTGTTTGTAGACTTTTTTTTTTTTTTTCATAAAAACAGGATGACATTAATGCCCTGGCAGTGGCAATAAGATTTATTTTATTTTACATTTTTTTAAGATGAGATTTACACTAAATATGTGTTACTGACAAGTGCTGATGTTAAAAGTGTTTGAACAACAAATGTTATGACACTTTAGTTCATATGGCAGCAGAACATTTAAATAAAAGTGGATTTTACACTACTTTTAAATTCATTATTTGATTTTGTGTATACAATGCGATTAATCGTGATTAATCAGGGAAATAATGCGATTAAAAATTTTAATCGTTGCCCAGCCCTAATCATTATACACATTTAATAACCGTAATTATCCGGATAAGTGGAAGACGACGGACGGATTATGAGTCCGTATTATGAAGATGAATATGAGAATATAAAGGATAGAAGAGTGGGTGGTAGAAGAGGATTGATTCGATAAATGTACACTGGAGGTAAAAAAAAAAGAAGTTGATATTTTATCATTTTATCTCCTTTTGTCATTCTGTGAAGTACAGTTAATATAATTTAAAGTAAAGAAAAAAGTACTCCAAGTCCTCCAATAACCTATGCGATAATAAATACTGTGCATAGAAACTATTAAATGTTAGGCATTCATAGCATTTGATATGGAGCCCCATTAGGGTCATAATTCAATGAATAAATTGGTCTATTATTATGAAATACATGCGTTTATTATTATGAAATATTTCCCATTATTATGATAATGGTTTCGTTTTTCATAAGAATGATTTGTGTGTCAATCACAGCAGAGAGGGCGGAGCCATTTATGTGATTGGCTGCTCTTTATTTCAGGCATAAGCAACAGAACAGTGAATATCGATAGTGGGCGAGAGGTGCAATGTATATACTCCAGGCCAGTAGGGGGCAGAATGCACCTCAGTTTACGGTTAAAAGTTGACATCGACTAAGAAATGTAGCGCGAAACGTAGGGAAAACTTGATTTTGACGAAAATCCTTTTCTGACTTAAGTAGCCAACAGGCTCGATGTGAGTCCCCCACGAACTGCATGGAGAAGGATCAGCCAATGAGCGTGCAGGTCAACCACTGGCCCCGCCCACTGGCAAAATGTCATTAATATGTAAAAGCTCATTCTTATGAAAAAGGAAGCAATTATGTAAAAACTCATTCTTAAATAAAAAGCTATTCTGAAATAAACTATTATGCATTAAACTAAGATTAAATAATAATAATAATATATTTCATAATAATGTGAAATATTTCATAATAATACACATACATTTCATAATAATGGATACATATTTCATAATAATGAATGCCTTTATTTCATAATAATAGACTCATTTATTCATAGAATTATGACCCAAATGGGGCTCCATATTTGATTTGTCCCTCAAACGTATATGCATTAAATACTGTCCATACAAAGCATTAAAAATACAAGAAACTAACCTTTTCTCTTCCGCGATACGGTCAAGCAGCAGAATATTATGGCCTTCTGAGGTTGCTGCTATGCGCATGCGCAGTCAACTCCGGTAGGAAGAAATTTCACAACACCGGACCAAGAGAACCAACGCGGCCCCGCGAGCGTCCTGGTTACCGTCAAAACCCTTTAAATCTCAGCTACAAATGGAGTTTGGCAAGGGAAATTAAAGATAATATGAATAAATATTTAAAAAAAATGATAATAATAATGGACAGTAACTAGAGATAATGAACTGGCTGCTCCATCCTCGTCTCTAAAGCTGTGTGGAGTTGGATGATACACATTAAACCAATTAAATTAAATCAAGTCTCAGCTCTGATTTGTCCCGCACGCTTTTAAGTTTGACACCAGGTTTCCAAAGTTTTCTTTTTCTTCTTAATACATTTCAGTGAAATTGCCCTCTTTGTCCTTAATGAACAGAAAAATGTCGGAATCAAACCGCTGAACATGTAAACTAAACGTGCGAATCTGTTTGTGGAAATTTACATTAGAATGTCGTTTTCCTTTGAGGCTTTATTGTGTAGGAATTAACCACTAACCACAGGAGCGATTGTAACTTTCCACCTCTGAGGCGTCTGGTCACTGGTTACTGGTTAAAATGCGTCATACTGGCCCCGCCCCTCGGTCCCACCTGTTCCAGCCAATCACAGTAGAGGAGGCGGTGCATCTGCGGATGACGGCAGCAGGGAGTGCTTCATTAACGCGCCCGTCACGGAGCAGGTCAAGCCGGACCGATTTAACCGGAACTGCACTAATACGTGCTTCAAAATAAAAGTACATAAAGGTCAATAATAATTTTAATAATAAAGTTTGAAAAAAAAAAACGCAGAGAAAGAGACTTTTGATAATTCAACTAAGGCTGTTTTCTTCATGATCATAAAACTATGGTTTTGTTAATTTAATAGACATTTTTGTTAAATTAGTTTTGTTGTAAAATATCAACTTTCACAAAAATCGCAACTTTCTGACAAAGTTACAACTCTATACCCTAAAAATCAAAACTTTTTGTTGTAAACTCACAAATGTCACAATATCCCAACTTTGTTGTAAAAAGTGATTTTTTTTTTTTTTTTTTAATTAATCTGAGGGTAGGTCAGGTCAATCAGAGGTTACACGTACAGTGACAATTTTACATTTTGGACACTAAACTTTTTTTTTCCAGATACCTTATTTTTCTACCATCATTACCAGACTAAGCAGAAATATAGCTGCACACGTGAGTGGTCCCCTGAGTGGTAATAAAAACGTAACTGATTAGGAAATTTAAAAAATAAAATAGATTGTGAAGTAATTATTTAATCCACACCTACATTTTTTGTAAATCTTTATTCATTTATCTGTTTTCCATCAGACTTTTTTCACCTCTCCGTTCTGATTAAAACTTTAAAACCAACTCAGCTGGCCCAAGAAGGGTTATTTTAGTCAAGTGCATTTTAGTCAGGTTAACTTGAACTTGAAGCTCAGGTTAACAAATATAGCTGGTTTTCTTGTTAAAGTGAAACAGTGTCACCTCTGATCATCTAAATTATTTCTTCACTCTGTCTCCTCACACTGAAACGGATCCTTGACTTCCCAAAGGACCAGAAACAGTCAGAACTGCCTGGTATCTTTAATGTGGACTCATTATAGCTTGTTAAAATCTAATTCTCATTAACTGAACCCTTTTTAATATTTATTATTTATTTATTGGTTTTTAATTTAAATGCTGCTGCCTTTATTGTTTTCAATATTTCTTATTTGTTGTTTTTTAACTTAAATTGTGTTGTCTTTAGTACTTTTAATGATATTTTTTTATTGTGTTGGGTCTTGAGTACTTTTAATAATCTTTCTTATTTACTTATTTTAATGGTTTGTCTTTAGCACTTTTAATAATATTTCTTATTTATTTATTAATTAGTTGTGTTGTCTTTAGTTTTATCAATATTTTTTATTTACTTATTTTGATGGTTTTATTGAAGTACATGATAGAAGCGCTCATGTGCGCCTCTTTCGGGGCTTTTATTTTGAAGGCGCGACCGGAAGCAGTCCCCCGGTGGGCGTGTCTCTCCGCGTCTCCCCGGGTCTCCGGCTGCAGTCGGTCTCTCCCGTTGTTGCTGACGAACCGCGGCTCGGAGGATCAGCGCTGTGTGTATGTCGTCGTCGTCCCGTGTGTCGTCTCACCTCGGTCCACCTCAGCTCGGTTCGTCGTCGGTGTGATGGAACTGGACAAAATGGACGAAAGCGACTGGAAGTATCACGGAGAAGGAAACAAGAGTCTGGTGGTCTGTCACGTCCAGGTGAAGCAACGGGGCTAACGGCCAGCTACGGCTCGGTAGTGACGCGCTCCGCCTCTGGCTCTTCTGACGTCAAATACGCTGTTTGCTCGATGCTGCTGCCGTTAGAAGCTTCCGTCCAAACCGGTGTGAAGCGCGTTAGAGAGGACGAGATGAACTCCGGGCTCCATTTACTGAACTTCTCATCCCGACTGTTAGCTTGTGCGCGCTAGCTCGCGGAGCTAAGAGCTCCAGCGGTGGGATGATGTTTATGTGTGGAGCGACAGTCCCGGTGTTTACCGGGGTTTAACTGAGTTTACCGGGTTTAACCGGTTTTACCGGCATTATACCTGTTTTACCGGCATTATACCTGTTTACCGGTTTTTTACCGGTTTTTACCGGCATTTAACCTGAGTTTACCGGTGTTTACCGGCATTATACCTGAGTTTACCTGAGTTTACCGGTTTTATTTTTAACCTGATTTACCGGTGTTTAATTGTGTTTACCGGGGTTTTGTTTTTTGGTGTTTTACCTGATTTTACCACCGGGTTTACCGGGTTTACCTGTTTACCTGAGTTTACCGTGTTTACCGGTGGTTTACCGGGGTTTACCGGATTTACCTGAGTTTACCGTGTTGTGTTTAACCGGTGTTTACCTGAGTTTACCGGTGTTTACTTGTGTTTACCGGGGTTTACCTGGTTTAACCCGGTGTTTTGGACCGTTTACCTGTTTACCGGTGTTTACCTGAGTTTACCGGGTTTAACCTGGTTTACCGGTGTTTAATTGTGTTTACCGTGTTTACCGTTTACCGGGGTTTACTTAACGGTTTACCGGGTTTTTACCGGCATTTTACCTGAGTTTACCGGGGTTAATCGGTGTGTTTAATTGTGTTTACCGGCGTTAAACGGTTTTTACCGGGATTTTACCGCATGCAGCTGGACGTCCAGCCAGACCCCGGACCAGCTCTCCTGGTTCTGGACCAGCTGGTCTGGGATCCAGCTGTTAGCTGACACCGAACCAGGTCGATCCACGATATATATATATATATATATATATATATATATATATATATATATATATATATATATATAATAAAATAAAAACAGAAGTGGCGTTCACAGAGCGACGGGTCATGATGTCGTTGAGCAACCAGCATGAGGACATGAGTCACAGCAGGACTGTTGACACCAGGTCCAGGTCCTCCTGTGTACCAGCTGTGGCATCCTGGAGGACAGTTCTGTCCCAGACTGGGATGTGGGATCATCACTGGTCCATCTGGACGTCTCTCTGCACTGAGACGTCCTCGGACGCTGCCTCCGCCATGTTCTACGCGTGTTCGGGTTCCAGCAGGTGAAGGGCGGTTCTGGAAGAACCTGGGCTGGAGACTAAACCTCGTTAGGGTCCCTAACGAACGTTTGCTCCCGTCAGCGTCCAGTGATGGTCCGACAGTAGATCCGACTCCAGAATATTCCTTTAAGACCGGCTCCAGTGCCAAAGAAGTGTATAAAAATAACCGCGGAGTCATGAGGCTGATATTTGTGTTAAAGTGAAGCGTCTCCGCGGGTCACATGGTTTCATCGTGTTGTTTTCTCTCTCGTGTTCGAGCTCAGAGCCCGTCTGAGAGACAGAACCATGAAGACTGATAATCCGTCTGGATTTCCATCTCATTTCCCTCCACCTCTCAGACTGACGGTGACGTCAGCAGGCTGCTCGCCTCTGCAGCCGCAGCCTTTAAATGTCGTCTGGACGGTTTAAAACGGTCCTTTTAATGTCAGTCTGCTTTAATTCGGGTCGTTTTGGTCCCTAACGAGGTTTAGCTCGGTCACCGTCCAGCGACAGACGCAGGATTGATCTGTAACGTCATCGGATTATCATATAAGGTATCAGAGTGGGTGTGTTTACATGGGAAGTTTAATTCCTCTTTAATTCAGAATTAAAGTTAAAGCCGAATAAAAGTTACCATGTAAACACCTAATTCCAATTGAAAAAGTCAATTCCGAATTAACTTAATTCCGAAGTAAGTGGCTGGTTTATTCCTATTTTAATTCCGAATTAAATAATTCCGCGGTCATGTTTACACTCATTCCTGTTTAAATTAATTCCCGCCTTTCTGCGCATGCTAGTTCTCTTGCCCGACTGTCGCGATGACGCTTATATTCCGCGCTGGGCTTGTTTTCAAAACAAGGTTTCAAAATGGCAGCACGCAGTAAACGGTGTTCAAGAGCAGAGACGATTTATTTAATAAATAGCTTGGAGGAACTGGAAATAATTAAAAGAACAGATGGCAGGAAACATAAAAATTGTGAGCTTTTCAAAGCGGCCAGGTTAAATGAAGGAGGTTTCGCAGATAGAGACGCCACCCAGGTCAAAAATAAGTGGAACGTTGTTGCTAACCGAGTTAGCTAAGTTTGTTTTCTTCCGGTAGCATAAAAAAGACGTCCGCCCCCCCATCCAATCAGAACCCTTCCCAACCCCCAGACCTAAAGCGGAGTTGGATAAAGCCGAACAAACGTGTTTTCCATGTAAACCTTAATTCGGAATTACTATTTCCATGTAAACTGGAAGGAAAATAGTTTAATTCGGAATTATTTAATTCCTAATTATTAATTCCGAATTAAAAAACATCATGTAACCGCAGCCAATGACGCTCCATCGAGTTCTGGAGACGCTCCTCCAGACCTTCACTGCAGCCTCCATCAGCTTCGTCTCCAGTAACCGAACATTTGGTTCTTCTAGAAGTCTGAGCTTCCTTCTCAGCATGTTCGTGGTCGTTCATCTGCTCTGTGGAGCTCCGTCCATCATGTGATCAGAGTCTAGATCTACACATCCCAGAATGCATCAGTAAACACCAGTGAGTCTGTTCGTTGTTCCTCTTCTCCTGGTTGTTCCTCTTCTCCTGGTTCCTGGTTGTTCCTCTTCTCCTGGTTCCTGGTTGCTCCTGGTTTGTTCTCCTGGTTGTTGTTCCTGGTTCCCGGTTGTTCCTCTTCTCCTGGTTCCCGGTTGTTCCTCTTCTCCTGGTTCCTGGTTGTTCCTCTTCTCCTGGTTCCTGGTTGTTCCTCTTCTCCTGGTTCCTGGTTGTTCCTCTTCTCCTGGTTCCTGGTTGTTCCTCTTCTCCTGGTTCCCGGTTGTTCCTCTTCTCCTGGTTCCCGGTTGTTCCTCTTCTCCTGGTTCCTGGTTGTTCCTCTTCTCCTGGTTTCCTGGTTGTTCCTCTTCTCCTGGTTGTTTCTCTCCTGGTTCCCGTTGTTCCTCTTCTCCTGGTTCCCGGTTGTTCCTCTTCTCCTGGTTCCCGGATGTTCCTCTTCTCCTGGTTCCCGGTTGTTCCTCTTCTCCTGGTTCCTGGCTGTTCCTCTTCTCCTGGTTCCTCTTCTCCTGGTTCCTGGTTGTTCCTCTTCTCCTGGTTCCTGGTTGTTCCTCTTCTCCTGGTTCCTGGATGTTCCTCTTCTCCTGGTTCCTGGTTGTTCCTCTTCTCCTGGTTCCTGGTTGTTCCTCTTCTCCTGGTTCCTGGATGTTCCTCTTCTCCTGGTTCCTGGACTCCTGTGTTGCTCTTCTCCTGGTTCTGGTTGTTCCTCTTTCCTGGTTCCTGGTTGTTCCTCTTCTCCTGGTTCCTGGATGTTCCTCTTCTCCTGGTTCCTGGTTGTTCCTCTTCTCCTGGTTCCTGGTTGTTCCTCTTCTCCTGGTTCCTGGATGTTCCTCTTCTCCTGGTTCCTGGATGTTCCTCTTCTCCTGGTTCCTGGTTGTTGCTCTTCTCCTGGTTCCTGGATGTTCCTCTTCTCCTGGTTCCTGGTTGTTCCTCTTCTCCTGGTTCCTGGTTGTTCCTCTTCTCTTGTTCGGCCACATCTAAGACCTCTGGTCTGGAGCTGAAGTAGAGGATGGACCACACCTGGCCAGCTGATTTCTTTTCAATAACCTGTCTACGAAAATGATCCGGACGATACGGATAAAACTTATATCACGGTATATTTCCTCATTTTTACTGATTTAATTCTGGTATTTTCCGTGAAAACCACAGAGGAACTGAAGTGGCGCTGATGCAGAGCTGATGGAGTCGTACCTGCAGGACGATCAACACCTGGATCTGACGGTTGTTACTCACACCTGCGTGTTGAAATAAGTGGCTGCTGCTGATTGTAACTGTTTATCTGGATCACGTTGTGCTGAAACTTCTCCAGGCACAAACACTCGTCTCAACTTGTGTCGTGACGCATGCGTTTGGTGTCAGTTGACTTTGATGGCCTGGTTTTTTTTTTTTTTTCCTCGGGACACACCCCCGAGTTTACAGAATGGATTTACTGTTCTTGTTGTAAAGTTGAAAAACTGCCTCGGGGCTCTTTGGATATAAAGCTCTGAAACTGAAGTATTGAGCTGTTTTCTGTTGTGATGGATCTGAAGAGCCTGATTGGGGGGGGGGGTGTAAAAAAAAAAAAAAACAAGAAAACGCAGTGCGGTGCATTAAATACTCGTTTCACCCAAAGGCTAAATAGAGTCGTTAGCTCCACATCTTTAATCAGCTGATCCTAACGACACTCCTCTCATTTTTCTTGCAGCACTCCAGAGTTTTACGGTTGCTCAAGTATCCAGCAGAAGACTGTGAAAATCCTCCCCAGGTAAACGCCATGACATCACCAACCGTAGAACGCTTATTGATGAGCGTGAATGTCTTCTCATCGATCATAATTTATAACGACAGGTGAAAACATCTTTAAAGGTGTTTTCACCTGCTCTGATCATGCAGCCACTCCTTCTAGCAGCACCAAATCTGACCACATGGGGGCGCATAGATCTGCTGATGAGTTGGGTAACTGAGCTAGGGTGGGCGTGGTCTACAGGGTGGGCGTGGTCCACCATTTCGTAACACGACGCCTTGCAGCACAAGGAAAAAGAGGCTCCAAAGCTCCCTTCACGTACCTGAGGGTGACGTCACAGGGGCTTTGTCCAGTTCTTCCTCTACTGTGTGTTGATGTGACGCCCCCATGTGGTCAGAGCTGGTATTACTACATAGAGTGGCTTTAATACCACCAACAATCCCTCTGCATCTGTTTCAACTGCAAGAAGATGAATGAAAAACTGATCTAACTGCTTTTAAAGCACTGATGATGATGATTAGTACAACTATTAACTAAGTGAAACAAGGAAATTCAGTTAAATAAACAAACCCGTGGCTGCGCATGAAGTTCCCACCAAAGAGATGCTGCTAAACTGGTTATAATGTCAATAAGCCTCATAACTCAAGCTTCATAACTGATTCATGGAGTCTCTGGAATCCATCCGTGAGATGAAAAATCTGAGCTGTGAGCTGCTGAGTGAACGCTGCCTCAGACGCTCTGGAGACGCTCTGGAGAGACAGGAGAGACGCTCTGGAGAGACAGGAGAGACGCTCTGGAGAGACGCTCTGGAGAGACAGGAGAGACGCCCCTCTAGAGGGAAACCTCAGGAAGGACAGATGCTCTTCTAGAGGGAAACCTCAGGAAGGAGAGACGCTCTTCTAGAGGGAAACCTCAGGAAGGAGAGACGCTCTTCTAGAGGGAAACCTCAGGAAGCAGAGATGCTCTTCTAGAGGGAAACCTCAGGAAGGAGAGACGCTCCTCTAGAGGGAAACCTCAGGAAGGAGAGAGACGCTCTCCTCTAGAGGGAAACCTCAGGAAGGAGAGACGCTCCTCTAGAGGGAAACCTCAGGAAGGAGAGACGCTCCTCTAGAGGGAAACCTCAGGAAGGAGAGACCTCTAGAGGAAACCTCAGAAGGGAGAGAACTCTAGAGGAGAGAGAGACTCTAGAGGGCTCTCCTCTAGAGGGAAACCTCAGGAAGAGAGAGACCTAGGAGACTAGAGGGAAACTCTAGAGGGAAAAGGGAGAGAGCTCAGAGAGACGCTCTTCTAGAGGGAAACCTCAGGAAGAGAGACGCTCCTCTAGAGGGAAACCTCAGGAAGGAGAGACGCTCCTCTAGAGGGAAACCTCAGGAAGCAGAGACGCTCTTCTAGAGGGAAACCTCAGGAAGGAGAGACGCTCCTCTAGAGGGAAACCTCAGGAAGGAGAGACGCTCCTCTAGAGGGAAACCTCAGGAAGGAGAGACGCTCCTCTAGAGGGAAACCTCAGGAAGCAGAGACGCTCCGCTAGAGGGAAACCTCAGGAAGCAGAGACGCTCTTCTAGAGGGAAACCTCAGGAAGCAGAGACGCTCTTCTAGAGGGAAACCTCAGGAAGGAGAGACGCTCTTCTAGAGGGAAACCTCAGGAAGCAGAGACGCTCTTCTAGAGGGAAACCTCAGGAAGGAGAGACGCTCTTCTAGAGGGAAACCTCAGGAAGCAGAGACGCTCTTCTAGAGGGAAACCTCAGGAAGGAGAGACGCTCCTCTAGAGGGAAACCTCAGGAAGGAGAGACGCTCCTCTAGAGGGAAACCTCAGGAAGGAGAGACGCTCTTCTAGAGGGAAACCTCAGGAAGCAGAGACGCTCCTCTAGAGGGAAACCTCAGGAAGGAGAGACGCTCCTCTAGAGGGAAACCTCAGGAAGCGGAGACGCTCCTCTAGAGGAAAACCTCAGGAAGCAGAGACGCTCTTCTAGAGGGAAACCTCAGGAAGCAGAGACGCTCCTCTAGAGGGAAACCTCAGGAAGCAGAGACGCTCCTCTAGAGGGAAACCTCAGGAAGCAGAGACGCTCCTCTAGAGGGAAACCTCAGGAAGCAGAGACGCTCCTCTAGAGGGAAACCTCAGGAAGGAGAGACGCTCTTCTAGAGGGAAACCTCAGGAAGGAGAGACGCTCTTCTAGAGGGAAACCTCAGGAAGCAGAGACGCTCCTCTAGAGGGAAACCTCAGGAAGCAGAGACGCTCCTCTAGAGGGAAACCTCAGGAAGCAGAGACGATCTTCTAGAGGCAAACCTCAGGAAGCAGAGACGCTCCTCTAGAGGGAAACCTCAGGAAGCAGAGACGATCTTCTAGAGGCAAACCTCAGGAAGCAGAGACGCTCCTCTAGAGGGAAACCTCAGGAAGCAGAGCCTTCATTCACACAGAGCTTGTTTCATAGCCGGTGGAGCAGCTGTTGACTCCACATCTGGGTCGGGCTACAGGCTGGAGGACGCTGCCTCTGTTCTAAATATACAGCCGATTTTAAGCCCCGCCCATCCCTAAATTTAAATTCCCTCTTCGGGAGAGTCTGAGTGTTTCATGCTCTCTAACAGAGACTAGTTTTCCATTTTCAGTCGTGTCTTCACAGCTCTGTCCACTGCAGCTGGTCTCAGGGTTGAAACCAGCGTCCTCTGCAGGAGGGACGTGTCCTCAGATCTGTCCAGATTCACAGCAGGAATGATCCGTCCTCATCGTTCAGACCTGTTTCATGACAGTTTGGTCCCACATCTCCAGTTGGGACAACTGCAGGGACGTCCTGATCATCTTGATTGTTCTGCAGATGATCTGATCCTGTAGGATGAGATGTTATAAATCAGTCTGGAGGTGAATGTTTCCAGGTGTGTAGCAGGTGCAGCTCCTGGTCTCCACACTCCTCTGTTTAGTTTTGGGGGGGTTCCCTCTGTCTGGGGTTCTCTGTCTGTTTCAGAAAGAGTCACCTGAACCTAGACTTACCTCAAACCCCTGAGGGTCACCTGAGGTGACTTCACCTGAGGTGAAGCTGTAATGGGTTTAGTTTCATCACCTTTTGGAGAAACTGGTCATTTTCAGGCTCAGAATAGATTTGGGTTCATCACCGTTCTGCGCGGTTCCTGTGATCCCCGACTGCACACTTTGATTTATTTATTTCCCCGGTGAATAAATCTTTTTTAAATGTATTTCTCTGGTAAATAAACTTAATAGATCAACGTGACATGTACATCTGTGTTTGTGCTGCAGACAGCCGAGCAGGCCTTCAGGCAGATCCAGAACATCGTGGACTTCAGCTCCAAGGTGATGAGCAGCCTGCTGGGGGAGACCTTCATCCACAGCGGGGTGAGACACTGTTCACCTGTTTTCATCTTCATATAAAACCGATTAGACTCCAACATCAGAGGTCCTGGTTCCTCCCTCACGTATATTTGTTGCTGCTGATGCTGTCTGAGGTTAAATGAGGTGACGGTGAACCCCAGGGCTCTGTCAGGGGGCAAACAAGTTTACAAGACTGCACTAGGGTTCATCAGCAGATGTAACTCCTGGGTCACCTGCAGGTCACCAGGTCTGGTGTTCAGGTGTGTTCGGGTCATCTTCAGACTGGATTACTGGATTTACTGGGAGTCGTCACATGACTGAAGCAGAAGTCCCTGTGGAGGTCTCTTGTGCATCTCCTGAGGGTTGTGGTGGAACCGGGGAGCCTCCTGAAGAGCCTCGGACCTTCATGGGATCCTCCTCTGGTGGCAGATAGGAATGCTGAAGTGATGCAACAGTCTTAGCGTTGCGTGGGGACAGGTCCATGGAGACGGGACAGCTCCTAGCTAACACGAGGAAGCTCCTCCCGCAGTTAGAAGAACTGTGAAAAAGGTTCCTTGTTTTTCATCAGTTATAGTTTTGACAGGAAGTTGTGAAGCCTTGACATGACCTCTGTGGAAAATAAAATAAATATAAATATAAATAACAAAATAAAGTTCCGTTCAGAAGCTTTAAGAGACAGGTGCTTCCAGGTCAACTGTATTTCTGGAGCAGGTTTAAAAGCAGACTTTCTCCAGAAGCAGGAGCTGGTGTTTCCAGCAGAGGGCAGCGTTTCTCCTGGTCACATGACTCCACTCTGAGCACAGAAATGTTCTGTTTTCTTCCCTACAGGAGGTGGTCAAGCTGCCGCTGGAGTTCGTGCGACAGTTATCCATCAAAATCCAGCATCAGCGACCAGGTGAGACTCGGACGTCCGTCTCCTGACAGCTGGACGAGCGCGAACCGGAGAAACAGGAAGTGCTTGGTCTCGATCCGTCTGAGGGTTACGAAATCAGTCTGCGCTTCTCTAAAGTTCAGCGGTTCATCTGACGGAAAATGACACGATCACGCCGGGAAACACGTGACCCTTTTCTCAGTCGGGGGTTTTCAGGCATCAACTCCTTCCTCTTTCTTGTGCGAAGCGTCCAGTCATTGAGTTTATCGTCTCATCGAGGTCACGCTGGTGTTTCTGACCGCAGACGTTTATGGGATTATTTCAGCATTTGCTATGTTGACATAAATCGTTTATATGTCATCTTATCATCTTCATCATCTTCATCAACATTAAAAACATATTTTTTGACAGATGTGACCATTAATCTGGTGCGACTTCTAGTCTGGGAAATACGGCGTATTTAAAAATGATTAATACATTTCATGATAATTATATAAAAACAGAAACAAAACTAAAGACTGTCTTTTCTTGGTCAGCGTGGCGCTGCGATAAGGTGATGGACATCTATAGCGGCTGCGCCCTCTGTCTGCCAAACCTGACAGCCCCCCCCCACCAGCCGACACACACCCCCCCACCTCTCTGTATCGAAATCAAGGTACGCACTCTCACGTCATGGGTTGATGCAGAATAACTTTTTCTGTCCATCAGTTTCCTGTTCATCAGCGGCGGACGTGCTAACGTGCTAACGTAGCAGCTGTCTTGTGTGTGTTGTGCTTTCAGCCTAAATGTGGTTTCCTGCCGTCCCCCAAACATGTCAGCAAGGACTTCAAGGCCAAAGTGTGCCGCTACTGCATGCACCAGCACTACAAGGTAACCACGGACGAGTAAATACATCACAGTCGCTGTCATCGTCCTAACCGAGCACACGTTAATGATGCTAATTAGCCTTAAAGCAGCACAAAGGACTTTTCCCTTTAGGACAGGGGGGTCAGACTCATTTTCACTGAGGGCCACATCAGCATCATGGTGGCCCTCCAAGGGCCAGATTGACAGCATGAATGTAAAAAAAAATCAAAAGTAAATTAAACTACACCTTGTTAAATAACGATTTCTGTATTTATTATGTATTCAAGTGTCAAATATTTAACTCATTATTATATTAAACTCAGGGTTTGTGGTTGTAAACCTGCTCTCGCACAGGTGATGTTTACAGAGTCCATTGCTATGGTAACGGACTCTGTAAACATCAGTCAGAGTATCCATTAGCTTGGTTTCAGAAGCGGTTCTTTGTTTTTCTTGCAGGCTAAATTTAGCATAGTTAGCTCCTTTAGCTAATACTTTATGAAAATGTTTGAGAGGCTTGTCAGTAGTTTTATATTAGAAAAAATTAATTTCTGTTCATTTAAAGAGTCAAAACTATTTTTGGTTTTGTTCATAGTATTGATGTAATGATCTTAGGTATATGTGTTTATTATCAGTTATCGGTATCGGCCTTTAGGAGCTGAAAGTTATCGGTTATCGGTTTTAAATAACAGTTATGGTGCATCCCGAGTCTTGACAGTCAGATTTATCCGTGCAGACGGCGTTCAGACCGCATCAAATCAAATACTTCTTTATTTAAATGTATCATTCTTGAATTTTCTAACCGTCTCTCTGGATGTGCGTCTACCTGCTTTAGTTTATTAATGTGGCTGCAGCTTCAGAACAAACACTGAACTCTGATCTGGATCGTCTTCAAGGTCTGACGTTTGTCCCTTCGCTCCTCTGCAGGTGGCCAACGGGAAGTGGAAGAGACGCAGCCTGTACTGTCCTCTGGACCTGTTCTCAGGGTGAGTCCTCTGCTGCTGCATGAAAACGGGAACCAGAGATGTCCCCAGAGATGTCCCCAGAGATGTCCTCAGAAATGTCCCCAGAGATGTTCCCAGAGATCCCAGAGATGTCCTCAGAGATGTCCCCAGAGATGTCCTGAGATGTCCCCAGAGATGTCCCCAGAGATGTCCCCAGAGATGTCCCCAGAGATGTCCTCAGAGATGTCCTCAGAGATGTCCTCAGAGATGTCCCCAGAGATGTCCTGAGATGTCCCCAGAGATGTCCCCAGAGATGTCCCCAGAAATGTCCCCAGAGATGTCCCCAGAGATGTCCTCAGAGATGTCCTCAGAGATGTCCTCAGAGATGTCCTCAGAGATGTTCCCAGAGTTGTCCCCAGAGATGTCCTCAGAGATGTCCTCAGAGATGTCCTCAGAGATATCCTCAGAGATGTCCCCAGAGATGTCCTGAGATGTCCCCAGAGATGTCCCCAGAGATGTCCCCAGAAATGTCCCCAGAGATGTCCCCAGAGATGTCCCCAGAAATGTCCTCAGTGATGTCCCCAGAAATGTCCCCAGAGATGTCCCTAGAGATGTCCCCAGAGATGTCCTCAGAGATGTCCTCAGAGATGTCCCCAGAGATGTCCCAGAGATGTCCGAGATGTCCCCAGAGATGTCCCCAGAGATGTCCCCAGAGATGTCCCCAGAGATGTCCTCAGAGATGTCCCCAGAGATGTCCCCAGAGATGTCCCCAGATATGTCCTCAGAGATGTCCTCAGAGATGTTCCCAGAGATGTTCCCAGAGATGTCCTCAGAGATCAGTGATGTCTCTAATGTTCCATGAGCTTTGAAGACGCTCATCAAACCTGAAGTGTAAAAACGTCAGGACCCCCCCCTCCCCTCCCCTCCCCTCCCTGGTGTCACATAGATAATCTGTAGATTTGGTAGCGAGGACCCCCGTCCCCCAACGTGATCCGGTCCAGAGGAACAGCATCACGTTGGTTCCAGCAGTTCTTTGTTGGTTCTGGAGGGTCATGTGACCGAACTGTGGAGTCAGGAGACTCTACAGAGGATGGATGTTTTTAATGGGACCTTCATGATACAGATGTGATCTTACGTGACACTTTTCTTTGTTGGTGATAAAGTTTCTTCATGTCTGGATCCTGAAAGTGTGTCAGCTGCTGCTTCAACCCTTAACTCAACTCTTAACGGCTCTTTGCTTCTTCCTTGTCCTGCAGGGACAGACAGAGGATGAACTTCGCCATCAGACATCTGATAGAAGAACCTCAGAACAACTTCAAACTCTTTAAGGTGAACTGGACGCTGGAGATCCGTCTGAAGGCTCCTCGTTTACGAGATCGATCTGCTGGAAGTTGTTATTAACCCTTTAAGCGCCAAAGTCGCAATATTGCGACAAGCAACGTTGCTGAATAAAACAGGCTGTATCTATAAATGTGGTGCCGAATCGTGTCTCTACTTTTCACCAGGAGACAGGAGACGTGTGCCTGTAATCTGAGTAGATTTTTTTGGGGGTAGATTTTTTTACCACACACTGAAAAACTACAAGCAGTGCCATCTTGATCATTGAAGGTCTTTGAAATAATAATAATACAATTCCATATGGCCCCCAAACAGTGCCTAAAGATTACACAAATTGGATCAGTGAATTTATTTCTATCAAAAATTTTATTTCATACTGAATATATTTCACATCGACTGTTGAAAGTATTCCCTTATCTCTAACCGGCCGAAATTATACCCTTTTGAAACCTTTATAAGAAAATTGACATTTTCCAATATGGCCGCCACCTGTTGATGTCACAATATGCAAATTAGTTGACAATTTACTTACAGCCCAAATTTTGCTTCAACAATATTCCTCAATTATAGTATGCCCTTATCTCAAACCACTTTCAAATTTCAGCCTTTTGAGATCTTGAAAACAAAAATGGATGTTTTCTATGCCTGCCACCTGGTGATGTCACAATAATCAAATTATATGACAAATCTACTTCCATCACAAATTTTGGTTCATACTAAAGATATTTCTCATTTACAGTAGGCCTTTATCTCAAACCACTTTAAAGTTATAGCCTTTTGAAACCTTGATATCAAAATTGAACATTTCCCAATATGGCCGCCCCCTTGTGACGTCATAATATGCAAATTATTTGAATAATTTCACTCCTATCACAAACTTTGAGTCACACTGAACAATTTTCTCATTGACAGTTTACCTTTATCTCAAACTGCTTTCAAGTTAGACCCTTTTGAAATCTTGATATCAAAATTGAATATTTTCTTGAAAAAACTCAGGCGCCTAAAGGGTTAATATTCTATAGAAGTAGAGGGGTATATAAATAAATAGTAAATAGTTAAGTAAATAGTTCACATCAATAATGAGAAAGAAAAACCAGCTCAGGCTGATGTAACAGCTGCTCAGTGTTTTAGAGTTTTATATCAGTTTTCCTCCGTTTTCTTCCATTACGTCATTCAACACAAAATGGCGGCGTTGCTACGATGCTGAATGTAGAGAACCATCAGAGCAGGACGGACTCGTTAAAGGTGTGTGTGTGTGTGTGTGTGTGTGTGTGTATGTGTGTTTCAGGGCGGTCAGTGTGTCTACAGCAGTAAGGAGGGCAGCGACGACTCTCCAGACATGAACTCTCTGCTGCATCACCTCAGACCTTACTTCCTGTGTGGAAACAACCGGATCAACAGTCACATGACCAGCAAAGCCGTCCTGAACGAGTTCATCCAGGTAACCGCAGCGATGAGGCGCCGCAGCGAACACCCGTCAGACCAAACCAGAGCCTGTTGGGTCGGTCTGGTACCAGAACCAGCTAGCGATAAGGCTAAAAAGAGGCAATACAAGGATGATGGATGGAAGCAAGCACATCACGGATGAAGAGAAGCTTTCCTGCTGAGGCCTACTCTGGTGCAGTTATCCTGTTCAGGTTATTTAAACTAAATAAACGGGATGTATACATTTACAGTCGGAGCGATGCAGCGTGGCTTTGGATTATATTTTACTCTGGTGTGTCGTGAGATTTTATTCACTTTTGAAAGGTGTCGTGACTGAAAAAAGGTTGAGAAAGGCTGACCAAGAAAACTGCTTACTGATACAAATCCAAGCTTAGAAAAGAAGCAGCTTGTGATATTTGCCTTAAACTGGTCCAGATGTGAGGCTGTTCCAGTCCTGGTGTAACTCTGAACCTCTGAACCTACAGCTGATGTCTTTCCTGCACGTTATTTGACGTCTACTCCAGCGTCAGCTTCACTTCCCCCGGTCCTGGAACCGGCAGCTGAACCTCTCTCTGCCTCCGTAGGTCCTGATGGACGCGCTGCTGAGTGGAGGAGGAGACGGAGGACTGGTGACGGACAGACGAGGAGAGGGGCGGGGCTTCTGTGAGGCCAGCCTGTTCAACAAGGAGAGGATTCGCCACGGTTAGAGGCCCATGTTTCTACCAGCTGGTCCACTGCTGGACCGGCCGTCATCATTCATGTCCATGTTGGAGCTGCAGCAGACCAGACACTGAAGATCATTAGATCACTGATCACTAATTAGATCATTAGATCGCTGATCACTAATTAGATCACTGATCACTAATTAGATCACTGATCACTAATTAGATCATTAGATAGATCACAATTAGATCATTAGATCACGATCAATTAGATCATTAGATCGCTGATTATTAATTAGATCATTAGATCACTGATCACTAATAGATCACTGATCACTAATTAGATCATTAGATCACTGATCACTAATTAGATCATTAGATCACTGATCACTAATTAGATCATTAGATCACTGATCACTAATTAGATCACTGATCACTAATTAGATCATTAGATCACTGATCACTAATTAGATCATTAGATCACTGATCACTAATTAGATCATTAGATCGCTGATTATTAATTAGATCATTAGATCACTGATCACTAATTAGATCACTGATCACTAATTAGATCATTAGATCACTGATCACTAATTAGATCATTAGATCACTGATCACTAATTAGATCACTGATCACTAATTAGATCATTAGATCACTGATCACTAGATCAGATCATTAGATCATTAGATCGCTGATCACTAATTAGATCATTAGATCACTGATCACTAATTAGATCATTAGATCGCTGATTATTAATTAGATCATTAGATCACTGATCACTAATTGGATCACTGTAGAGTCTGAAAACCATCCAGGTCCTCCCTGAAGACCCGATCCTACAGCTCATAGACGTCCAGCTGCAGATTTATCAGACTAGAAGTCCGTTTAAAATAAGACGGACTCTTCTTTGAATCGTGTAGAGCTCTAAAGCCTTTCCTTCAGAGACATTTATGAGGCGTTTCGTCCTGATTTGAGAACTAAGTTGTCTCCAGTGAACAGATCTGGGTCCAGCTGCTTCTCTTTGTCGTCTTTTGTGGTTCATCTTATGAACAGAATCTGAATCAGATTGATTTCATGAATACAAACAGAAGTCTGGACTCATGTTGCTCTTGTCTTGATGCTGATACTCAGACCAGAAGTGTCCTGTCTCTCTGTCTGTCTCCAGGCTCTCAGGGTTTACCCAGCGACAGCGTTTTGTTCAGGATACTCCAGACTCAGATGTTGGACACGCTGGACATCGAAGGCCTCCATCCCCTGTACCGCCGAGTGGAACAGCACCTCCACGATTTCCCCAAAGAGAGGTAGACGTGGGTGGAGCAGTGAGAGGAAAAGTGTTGTGATGGTGGAAGCTGGTTCTGATGTCTCTGTCTGTGCCAGGACTCGTCTCCAGATAGATGGACCCTACAACGAGGCCTTCCTGGAGAAGGTGCAGAAATGTTCTCTGGAGGATGACGGCTCTGTGGAGTACGCCGTCTCCAAGGTCAGGTGGTTTCCTGATTCTGACTTTTAAGCTCTGGCCAGGTTCTGGTCATCAGAACTGGGACTGGGCCATAAATCGATTTGATCAATTAATTTGAATTTATAGTCTATGGTTATATTCAGCCTGCTTAGTAATGGTAATTATAGTGGAAATGATGGTAATAATAATTGTAATGATGATAATAATAGTGGTAACGACGGTAATAATGGTGGTAATGATTGTAATAATAGTGGTAATGATGATAATAATAGTGGTAATAATAGTTGTAATGATGATAATAGTGGTAATGATTGTAATAATAGTGGTAATAATAGTTGTAATGATGATAATAGTGGTAATGATGGTAATAATACTGTAATGATTGTGATAATAGTGATGATGGTAATAATAGTAATAATGATTGTAATAATAGTGGTAAAGATGGTAATAATAGTAATAATGATTGTAATAATAGTGGTAATGATGATAATAGTGGTAATGGTGGTAATATTAGTGGTAATGGTGGTAATAACAGTGGTACTAATGGTGGTAATGATGGTAATAGTGGTAATAATAGTTGTAATGATGATAATAGTGGTAATGATGATAATAATAGTGGTAATGATTGTATTAATAGTGGTAATGATTGTAATAATAGTGGTAATGATGATAATAGTGGTAATGGTGGTAATATTAGTGGTAATGATGGTAATAATAGTGGTAATGATTGTAATGATAGTGGTAATAATAGTGGTAAAGATGGTAATAATCGTGGTAATGATGGTAATAATAGTGGTAATAATGGTGGTAATGATGGTAATAATAGTGATGATGGTAATAATAGTGGTAATGATTGTAATAATAGTGGTAATAATAGTGATAATGATGGTAATAATAGTGGTAATAATAGTGGTAATAATGGTGGTAATGATGGTAATAATACTGGTAATGATTGTAATAATAGTGGTAATAATAGTGATAATGATGGTATAATAGTGGTAATGATGGTAATAATAGTGGTAATAATAGTGGTAATAATGGTGGTAATGATGGTAATAATACTGGTAATGATTGTAATAATAGTGGTAATAATAGTGATAATGATGGTATAATAGTGGTAATGATGGTAATAATAGTGGTAATAATTGTAATAATAGTGGTAATAATAGTGATAATGATGGTATAATAGTGGTAATGATGGTAATAATAGTGGTAATAATTGTAATAATAGTGGTAATAATAGTGATAATGATGGTATAATAGTGGTAATGATGGTAATAATAGTGGTAATGATGGTAATAATAGTGGTAATGATGGTAATAGTGGTAATGATTGTAATAATAGTGGTAATAATAGTGGTAATGGTGGTAATATTAGTGGTAATGGTGGTAATATTAGTGGTAATGGTGGTAATATTATAGGTAACGGTGGTAATAGTGGTAATAATAGTGGTAATGGTGGTAATATTAGTAGTAATGGTGGTAATATTAGTGGTAATGGTGGTAATATTATAGGTAACGGTGGTAATAGTGGTAATAATAGTGGTAATGGTGGTAATATTATTGGTAATGGTGGTAATATTATAGGTAACGGTGGTAATAGTGGTAATAATAGTGGTAATGGTGGTAATATTATTGGTAATGGTGGTAATATTAGTGGTAATGATTGTAATAATAGTGGTAATATTAGTAGTAATGGTGGTAATATTAGTAGTAATGGCGGTATGGCACCGCCGCTGATTCCATAGTTCCATCTATCAATAACTAATCATCAACACCTACTTGGTCTTAAACAGGTTTTATTCACACAAACACAAACTGACACGCAGAGCTTCTTCTCAGGTGAATCCAGGTGTTTTGCCGAGTCGTTATATTTTTTCATCTGTGTGACATCATCAGTGCCTCCAGAGGTGTTGAGCTTGTCTACATGTGGTGTGTCTCACCTGCAGGTCCATCAGTACCGTGTTGCCATGACAGCCAAGGACTGCTCCATCATGATTGCTCTGGTGCCCAGTGGTGAGGAAGAGGAGGAGGAGGAAGGGTAAGAGTTGGGCCGTTACTTCAGACCATCAATCTAAAACATACCAGGACTGGGTCTGGTTCTGTCTCCAGTTCTGGTTCTGTTTCCACCACTACAGAACAAACCAATCACAGCCCAGAGAGGCTTTATGTGATGAGTCATTCTAACTCAGGGCGGCCATCTTACTTCAGGTCCAAGCAGCTTTAAAGATGGTGGACGGATACGATGGATGAGAGAAGAAACAACGCTGTATTAGTTTGTTCAGACGTCTCAAAGTTATTAACGTGACAGTGATAACTTCAGATTGTTGGATTTGTTTTAGAGCATCATTTAAAAAAAAAATCCAAAACAAAAGAGTAACTCAGGAAAGTGTTTCCTCAGGGTGCAGTAGCAGCCAGAGTCCAGCAGGTGGAGCCAGCAGCTCATCTTCTTCTTCTTCTTCTCCTCAGAGACTTCAGACCTCCATCCTTCTCCTACTGCGTCTCCATCCTGGACCTGGACCCGAAGCCCTTCGACAGCATCCCCCGCCAGCTCCGCCTGGACCAGAAAATCGTTTCCTGCTACCTGAGGACCGGCGGTGCCTTGCTCAACGGCGCTCTGCCGCTGCTCCCCAACATCATCACGGTCCCAGAGAGGGAGGACTGCACGCTGCTCTTCCACCCCATGTGACCGACCCGGTCCGACTCCAGACAACGAGGAGGAACCGGCACGGTGACCGGGTCTGGGACCGCTGCTACCTTAAAGATCCCCCGACGCCACCGAGCTGCATGTGACTCATTCAAGAGCAGGTGTTGTCATGGCAACCTGGGGGCCACGCCCCCTCATTCATAACAACTAGAAAACAAGAACCGACATTAACCTGCTGAATGTATGTGGCTGCAGACAGGAAACCTGTCATCGGGGTGAATGTGGGCGTGGCCCGACCAAAGCACCTGTTACCTCCCGCTGCAGAGGGAAGGGTTGAAGGATTTTCTTTTTTTTTTTACCCATAATGCTTTGTTACCGTGGCCAATCACAACTCAGCAGAGAGGAGCTGATTGTCTCGTAGTGAAACGTTTCGCCTCTGTTCCTGTTGTAAACTACCTCAGAGGTTAAAACCTGCCGTTAAAGGGTCAGTTCACCAGATTTCAGCGGCGGAGGGTCCACCGGGACCACGAGCCCGTAGAACCAGACCGGACCGGACCTCCGCTGGTCTCAAGTCCTTCCTGAACTGACAGGATCATAACCTGGAGTTCCTGGTGGCGTTCAGCACGTTGGGCTACGTCACTGCAGCGGTAACGACCGGTTCAGACCGGTTCAGACTGGTTCCGCCCCCTGGTGGACACCGGATTCACCGGTTCATTAAAATGAATCCAGACCAACATCTGGAACCTGAACAGATGTTTCAGCGTCTCCAGATTTAAACGTTCAGTAAACAACCATCTACGTTTTCTGCATTTTTAAACCTCCAGCAGATAATTTAATTGTAATTAAAATCTTCCAGTTTACTGGATCAAGCAGGAATCTCTGAACCAGAACCAGTTTCGGGTCCACCTCCGGATGGACGGATGTTACCGGATAAACGCTGCAGAGCTCATCTGGGTGAACTGACCCGTTAACGGTGCGTTTCCTTGACGCGGTGCAGCCGCCGCGACTCCTGCAGGTGTCTGGGTCCAGGTGGAGTCGCGGCGCCGGGGGCGTAAACTAAAACTACATGGACCCAACATCTGGGTCACGAACAGAGACCGGGCCGGACCAGGGCAGCTCCACGGGGCTGAAGACTCACCTGAGCGAGGACGAGCTGCAGCTGCTCCTCTGCTGGTTCTGGTGCCGGGACGGGACCGGGCCGGTGCACGTTTGTAGAGAAAGCTGTTACAGGCTGCGTTCAGAGGCCCCTCCCCCCTGACCGCAGCCGCCAACTCTTCATACCTCAAACTTCTGACCACCTGAAACCAGTTCAGCGGGTCATCCGGGTCGGAAGGAAAGTTCTGGAGGACGTCGTCGTCCTGAAGCTGCGGCGCTCGTAGACACCCGACGGTTGACGCTGCACGGACGGAGAACACGTGTCCTTTGATCTTAATATTTATTTTGGTGTTTTAGACGACTGCCAGCTGATACTTTTAAATAGTTACATGTTTATTTTTCTGTAGAATAAACTGATCCAGATAATTATTCAGATTAATTAATTAATTAATTAGAGTTTTAATCTTTTATCTGTAGTTTAATATTTTCTCTGCTGTTTTTTCTTCTGTATTTGTCCTGATGAGGACGATTCAGTTATTGATCAACCAGACAGAAGTGAAGATGATCAGGATCAAAATCGTCTCAGCTGGATGATGTCACGCAGCGTTTCCATAGCAACCAGTACCGAGCAGCGTCTCCTGTCGGATGTCTGTGGCGCCGGCGGACACTTCAAATAAACCGGTGACCCTTGACCTCGGCGTCCACTCTCCCATCAGCCAATCAGAACGCACTAAACATGAAGGCCCCTCCCACTCCATTCTCAGTCTGTTCACCACCAGGGGGCGTTGACCCCTCGTTTATCAGCTTCAGCACTTTTATCATATTTAATCTAAGACCCCGCCCCCCAACTCTCGTTGCCATGGAGATGGAGAGTGGACAGCAGCAAACTGAAAGAACCACTAACTGTTGAAAACGTTAAACTCTGACAGGAAGGGCAGCACAGCTGGTTTAAACATCTGCTTTAGGATGTGTGGACGCATGAAGGTCCACGTCCACGCCTCTAATCACGTGTGTGTGTAAATAGTTGAGAGAAGAAACTATTTTAAAATACAAAGGCGATGCTGCTGTCTGGCGTTTTGTATTTAAATTATTTATTTTTGTAGATTTGGACGAGCGAAGCTCTGCTGTTACTGCTCTTTCTATCAAAATAAAGGTTTCTAACAGACGACTGCTGCTTCTTCACTGACGCTGAGCGACAGGAAACAGTTAAACCTCCAGAGAGACGCCGACGGCTCTGATGACGGACTCCACGGCGGCCTCAACTCCCAGAATCCTTAGCAGGCTCTGGAAGCCCTCGGTGGCGCCGCTCGCAGACCAAGAGGGGAACAGCTGCAGAGCTGTGGAGACACCACATCTGGATCAGAGTCCTGAACGCCGCTTCTCAACCTCATGACTTAGACATCAAATGTGTTTTTGTCATAAAAATATCGTCCTGACGCTGAAGAAGCTGAATAAATCACAGCTGCAGAAACCACATCTGGGGAGGAGCCTGAACACCACCTGGAGTCCACCTGCACCCGCTACCTCTACCGCTCCTTCACCCTCTACCGCTCCTGCACCCGCTACCTCTACCGCTCCTTCACCCTCTACCGCTCCTGCACCCGCTACCTCTACCGCTCCTCACCCTCTCCGCTCCTGCACCCGCTACCTCTACCGCTCCTTCACCCTCTATCGCTCCTGCACCCGCTACCTCTACCGCTCCTTCACCCTCTATCGCTCCTGCACCCGCTACCTCTACCGCTCCTTCACCCTCTATCGCTCCTGCACCCGCTACCTCTACCGCTCCTTCACCCTCTATCGCTCCTGCACCCGCTACCTCTACCGCTCCTTCACCCTCTATCGCTCCTGCACCCGCTACCTCTACCGCTCCTTCACCCTCTACTTCTACCGCTCCTGCACCCGCTACCTCTACCGCTCCTGCATCCTCTACTTTTACCGCTCCTGCACCCGCTACTTTTACCGCTCCTGCACCCGCTACCTCTACCGCTCCAGCACCCTCTACTTTTACCGCTCCTGCACCCGTTACCTCTACCGCTCCAGCACCCTCTACCTCTACCGCTCCTGCACCCTCTACTTCTACCGCTCCTGCACCCGTTACTTCTACCGCTCCAGCACCCTCTACCTCTACCGCTTCTGCACCCTCTACTTCTACCGCTCCTGCACCCGCTACCTCTACCGCTCCTGCACCCGCTACCTCTACCGCTCCTTCACCCGCACCCGCTACCTCTATCGCTCCTGCACCCTCTACTTCTACCGCTCCTGCAGCATCTACCTCTACCGCTCCTGCACCCGCTACTTCTATCGCTCCTGCACCCTCTACTTCTACCGCTCCTGCAGCATCTACCTCTACCGCTCCTGCACCCTCTACCTCTACCGCTCCTGCACTCTCTACTTCTACCGCTCCTGCACCCTCTACCTCTACCGCTCCTGCACTCTCTACCTCTACCGCTCCTGCACCCTCTACTTCTACCGCTCCTGCACCCGCTACTTCTACCGCTCCTGCACCCGCTACCTCTACCGCTCCTGCACCCGCTACCTCTACCGCTCCTGCACCTCTACCTCTACCTGCACCCTCTACCGCACCCTTCTGCAGCTCTACTACCGCTCCTGCACCCGCTCTTCTACCGCTCCTGCACCCGCTACCTCTACCGCTCCTGCACCCGCTACCTCTACCGCTCCTGCACCCTCTACCTCTATCGCTCCTGCACCCTCTACTTCTACCGCTTCTGCAGCATCTACCTCTACCGCTCCTGCACCCGCTACCTCTACCGCTCCTGCAGCATCTACTGCAGCAGAAGCAGAAGGATCAAGACTTCTGCCGCCCAGTGGAGGCCATTTTTGTGATTTCACAACAAATATAACAGAATTAAATAAAACGTCTCATTTAACTTAATGTCTCCTCTCTCGGCCGGAGCACCTGCCCTCAGAAACATCCCTGATCTCACCTTTTTCAGGGATCTTGGTCAGCAAGTTGATCTTTGGCGTGACGGCGCCCTCTGTGGACACCTCAACCAACCAGTGAACAAAGAAGATGCAGCTGTGAACAGAGGACAGAGATGACCTCAGAGACCCCCAGAGACCCTCAGAGACCCTTAGAGACTCCCAAAGACCCTCAGAGACCCCCAGAGACCCTCAGAGACCCCCAGAGACCCTTAGGGACCCTCAAAGACCCCCAGAGACCCTCAGAGACCCCCAGAGACCCTCAAAGACCCCCAGAGACCCTCAGAGACCCCCAGAGACCCTCAGAGACCCCCAGAGACCCTTAGGGACCCCCAGAGACCCTCAGAGACCCCCAGAGACCCCCAGAGACCCTCAGAGACCCTCAGAGACCCCCAGAGACCCTCAGAGACCCCCAGAGACCCTCAGAGACCCTCAGAGACCCCCAGAGACCCCCAGAGACCCCCAGAGACCCCCAGAGACCCCCAGAGACCCTTAGGGACCCTCAGAGACCCCCAGAGACCCCAGAGACCCCCAGAGACCCTTAGGGACCCTCAGAGACCCCCAGAGACCCTCAGAGACCCCCAGAGAGACCCCCAGAGACCCCCAGAGACCCTCAGAGACCCCCAGAGACTCAGTTTAATGCAGCTGCTTCTCCTCCGTCAGGACGGTGGTTTTACCCTGGAAGTTCGGGGTGATTCACGCTCATCACCTCTGACCTGCAGCCTCCAGGGAGAGACACGACAGACGGAAACTTCTCCTGCAGAGACACAAGAAGAACACCGTCGGTCTGAGCATGCTCAGTCTGCTTCAGTCATCATCTCCAACTATTAACTGCAGTTCTTGTAAACTAGAATGGATTTGTTTTGTCAGTTTGTAGATTACAGGTTGTTGGTGAGATGATGGTCCTTCCATCATTCTGGCCCCAAAACACTTTACGAAGATGAACCAAACTTGGTCTGAGGTGTGGACAGATTCTAGACCCTGCAGAGGATTAAGCGGGTCTAGATAATGGATGGACGGACCTTCCCAGAGTCTCCAGTAAAGTCGACTCTACTGGTCCGTTGTGGTCCAGAAGCAGGACTGATGTTTGTTCCAACCATCATCTAGAAATAGTGATGCACGATAAATGTTCTTTAAAACCGACACCGATAACCGATAACTTTCAGCTCCTAAAGGCCGATAACCGATAACACACACATATACCTAAGATCATTACATCAATACTATGAACAAAATCAAAAATAGTTTTGACTTTTTAAATAAACAGATATTTATTTTTTCCAGTGAAAAACTATTATCAAGCCTCTCCAACATTTTCTTAAAGCTATCAAACAAACCTATTTGATATCTCACATTAATTTAAATAAGGTTCATTACTGACTGATATAAAAAATAAAGGCTCCTTGAACTGATGGAAATACATGCATCAGAATTACTAACTGAAAAAGATTAACATTTAAAGGATTTTGACTTGTGGTTCCATTTAAATTAATACCTTTAATTAAAGCAAATGAGGTTCAGTGATTTGTTTTTTTTTTTATCTCATGGAAGCTTTAGATGAGAGAGATGAGTGGAAGAGAGACTACTGCTGGCTTGTGCACGTTAGCATTAGCTTCCGTTAGCGTGATTTCAAAACTCCATGGAAGCGATTGTTATGTTGTAGGAGGCTGATCAGGTTTTACGTATTAAAGCTTGTGCTTCCCTCCTCGTAGAATTCACTCGGAGGATTCATCACAAATAACCACCAAACTATCTTCTTCTGAAACTTTAATGAAGTTCCGCGCCGCCATGTTTGTTGTGATCAGCGCTGTGCTGCAGGCTGCATTCAAGGTGTAACGTAAATTCCGACGTTTCCTCGTTTGCTAGTCGTTATTTCAGCCTTTTCTACTTCTTTCTTTTTTATGTGTAACATGAGGGAAAATACTGCGAATATCGATTCAAGTCAGCAACTACTAAAATTATGACCGAGTTAACGAGTTGTTTTCTGGCATGAGGAGGTATTCTTGATTTTCCTTATTGAGTAATCGTTTTTCTGATTATGCCGACGTCACTTGAACATAACATTCACTGTCGGTCATTCAAGGCTCAGAGGGAGCGAGACACTGCTGTGTTGACAGAAATATAAATGTTATCGGGGCTATTTGTCGTGATATCGGAGTTATCGGGGTGACATCATAATTTCCTGTTATCAGCCCGATAGTTATCGTGCACTGCTATCTAGAAACATCATGAACTGAAGGTTGTGACCAGAAGAACGAGACTGCAGTCTGCTGCTCTACCACCTGAACCTGGACCAGAGGACGCTGATGAACTGGGATTAAATGGACTGTTTTATTCCAGCTGGACTGAACTGGAACAAACTTTATTGTTGGAGTGAACTGTTGGACCAGTGGAGAGACAAGCAGCTGAAACTGGACTGTTTTCAGATCAGCTTCAGTAAGATGACCTCTGGTTTGTTGGTTCTGTAGAATAAACTGATGATCTGAACATCTGCAGATGTCAGGAAGCAGCTAAAAATGCAACAAGATCTGTGTCCTGCAGGAATTCACATCAGAACACCAAAATAACTCAAACACTTTCCCAGAACTTTCACTGGTTCGTCTTCATTTCATGACTGTTTTAAGGAAGTTCTTCAACGTGTTCCTGAGTCTGGACCCGTTCCTGTGAAGGTGATCACATTATCACGACAATAACGAGATTACATGAACTCTGGTGAAAATAACAGACATTATTGGTCTTCTCTCTGGCCTCCAGGTGGTGCTGAAACACTCAGACTGAGCTGAAACACGGAGGTCTGAGGAGTTGATTCATCATCTTCTCAGACGGCCTGCTGACGGACAGATGTGGTGACCGTCAACAGCTCGTTCTTCACCCAGAAGCAGAACAAACATTTATGAACTTTACGAGACGAGAAAGTTCGGAAAAGTTTAGTTTGAGGGTTTCTGGGGATCCTACAGAGGAATCTGAGCGGCCCGGTGATGAACCGCAGAGCTGATTCACTTCAGCTGGGGGGGGGGGGGGGGGGGGGGGGGGGGGGTGTCCATGTGACTCAGCAGGGAGTCATCTGCAGCTGTGTGCACGTGTTACATCTGTAATCAGGATCAGATCAGAACCAGGTCGTTCCTGCAGCTTCTGATGAGCTTGTTTGGTGACAGAAGTCTGAATAAAAGCTCCTCAGATGGTTTCTGCTCCCCTTCCTCCTGAACTTAAAGGTAGGGTAAGTAGTTTTACAGCATTTCCATCAGTGAACATCATCTCACCATCTGCTAGCTGTGAACAGGGCTCTGATCACCAGCACGATGAGGCTGAAGCCCATCAGGAAGCAGGTCTCGGTGCAGTTCCTGTCCTGACCACCAGGGTCCGGCCCCACAGCGGCTAGCGCCAGGGCTAGCCACTGGTACCAGGGCTAGCGCTGCCTGGTACCAGGGCTAGCGCTAGCCACTAGTACCAGGGCTAGCGCTGCCTGGTGCCAGTGTTGCTACGGTATCAACACTGAAAATGAAGGAACGTGCGCTCAGTTAGCCAGCTAGCCAAACTGAAGCCTTCCAGTTTGCTTCTTTGCAACATCTCTGAAACCCACTGATGACATCACAGGGGGATTTAAACACGTCTGTGGCGCCGCCCAAAGTCCCGGCGCACGTTCTCCGTTCACGCCCACTCTGTCATCAGCGCCAGGTGACCACGATAGCTGCTGGGTCGGGTCCAGACAACAACTCTGAACCCGTCCTGCTGTCCAGACCTTCACAGCTACGTGTCCTTGATGACATCAGAGGCCTGTCATCAGGACCCGGTGATGTCACAACTGTCCTGTCCTCCTCTTCATCATTTCAGTCATGAATTAACTCAGAACGTTTTCCTTTAAAAGGTGGAGCTGCTGCTTTAACCGTCATCAGGTGTTACAGGATCATGTGCTTCTGCTTTTAGAGATCTGAAGCTTCTGAGTGTCCTCAGATGTTCCTGGTTTGCTTCTCCGTGACCTTTGACCTCGGCTAAACTTCCTCCACGCTCTGCTGCACCTCCTGCTGCTCCTCGTCTCTGCTCAGATCTCCTGCAGCATGTTTCTTGGCAGCGTCCTCGCATGGACAGGAGCGCACATGTTGGACCGTCTCCTCTGCTCTCTCACCCTCCCGCCGCTCTGTCAGTCCGCTCTGCTCCGCGCTCTGAGACGGACGCTCACGCTAACGCTAACGCTCGCGGTGTCTCCACGCACCTCTGCCAGAGCTGCTGAAGGACCCCAGTAGAAGAGAAGGAGGGTGGAAGAGGTTTGGCTCCGGATCCTGCAGCCGCCGTGGAACAGTCGGTAAAGTAGAGCTAACGTCTGCATGTCCTCAGCTCCTCCCCTCTCTGTCCGTCCATCCGTCCGTCCTTCTGTCCGTCAGTCGTTTGTTGTTTCAGTTGCTGCAGAGCATCAACATAGTTTCACTACGACTGCTTCAGACAGACCGTCTTCATCCAGGTTGTCCTGCTCAGCTTGTCTCTGGAGCTCTGTCCCCGCAGAGACGTCTCTCTGATCCGTCTGAATTCCAGGGACGTGACCGTCCAACCTGAGCTTCATGCAGGAACATGTTTCCAGGTTCAAACCAATGTTAGTTTGTCCTCTGAATGTCCCGGAGGAGCTGGGGACCGTCTCAGATCTGGTCTGGGGACCTTTCCAAATGGACACATGAGGACCAGACAGGGACATAACTGAGAGACGATACGTTTAAAATGTCTTTCTGTGTCTTCTGGATGAATTTAAAGCGTAGCAGCAACAGATTCTCAGCGTAGATGCTTTATGTTTTAGCGCCGTGTTGCTGTTTGTACTTGAGCGTTGTTGTAATTCCTCCACCGACCACCAGAGGGCAGCGATGGCGTTTCCTGCAATGCTGAGCTTCCTTTAGTTAACCGTCTTCACGTCGCTCAGACAGATTTCTTAGATTTAAAGGAACTGCGCTGGTCGTGCCGCCTCTAAACTAAAGAGTAATTATATTTAAACGTTTGAACACACGGGGCTCCAAACGTCCGTGAAGCTGTTTCCGTCCTGGTGAACTAAACTACGACGCAGCCGAGTCCAGGAGTCGTCTGGGCGGTCACTTGTTTTCTCTCGTTTCTGCTGCTGTGGTTTAAATCTCTTCCCTCTGACCTGATAATCTTCTTCCCGCTAAAACTCCTTCAACGCTTCATGACGTTGCTTCTGTTATTCACGTAGCAAATAACGAGATTTTACCAGCCAGAGATGAAACCAGAGCAGCAACAGGAAGCTCTGGAGATGGCCACAGCATCCATCCATCCATCAGCATCCATCCATCCATCCATCCATCCATCCATCCATCCATCCATCCACCATCCATCCATCCATCCATCCATCCATCCATCCATCCATCCATCCATCCATCCATCCATCCATCCATCCATCCATCCATCCATCCATCCCCATCCATCCATCCCATCCACCCATCCCAGCCATCCATCCATCCATCCATCCATCCATCCATCCACCATCCACCCATCCCATCCATCCCCCATCCATCCATCCATCCATCCATCCATCCATCCAGCCATCCACCATCCATCCCATCCATCCAGCCATCCATCCATCCATCCATCCATCCATCCATCCATCCATCCATCCATCCATCCATCCATCCCCATCCCCATCCATCCATCCAATCCATCCCATCCATCCATCCATCCATCCATCCATCCATCCATCCATCCCATCCATCCATCCATCCATCCATCCATCCATCCATCCATCCATCCATCCATCCATCCATCCATCCATCCATCCATCCATCATCCATCCATCATCCATCCATCCATCCATCCATCCATCCATCCATCCACCCCCATCCATCCATCCATCCATCCATCCCATCCATCCATCCATCCATCCATCCATCCATCCATCCTCCATCCATCCATCATCCATCCATCCATCCATCCATCCATCCATCCATCCATCCACCCATCATCCATCCATCCATTAACTTCCTCTAATCAGTAATCAGGTCATGTGGCAGCAGCTTCAGCAGAGGTCCAGACCTCCCTCCCTCCCTCCCTCCCTCCATCTCTCCTCCAGCTCCTCTGAGAACCCTGAGGAGCTCCAGACCAGCTGAGAGACATCATCTCTCCAGTGTGTCCTGGTGTCTCCTGGTCTTCTCCCAGTTGGACATGCCTAAAACAGCATCCTGACCAGATGAACCACCTCAGGTGTCTCCTCTCCATGTGGAGGAGCAGCAGCTCTACTCTGAGTCTCTCCTGAAGGAACTTCTATCTCTAAGGGAGAGTCCAGCCACCCTGGAGGAAACTCCTTTCAGCTGCTGGTACCAGTTCCTGACCACAGGTGAGGGTTGGAACAAAGATCTACCAGGAAACTGCTACTAGAGTCAACCAAACTTGACAGGACTCCTATCAACCCTCCTAGAGCTGGAGGGTAAAGTGGGGAGGGGCTTGAACTCCACCTGGAGTCTACCTGTGAAGGTGCCTGACAGCTGGTTGACAAAAAGACTAACCGGCCCCTTTGAGGGTAACCATGGTGACGACGTGGCTGAGGATCCCAGAGTTTGACAGCTCTGGTTTGTAGTGGAGAGTATCACACCACTTCACTGGTTCCTGAGAACTTTCTAGATGTGCCGTTAAAAAACACTAGAGAGAAAGAAAGACAGTCATCAGCTGAGAAGAAAAAGGGAAAACATTTGCTGTGAACGAACGGGAGGACCGGAGGGAGAAGTGGACCAGACGGAACCATCTGGGCTCCATTAATGTCCTGCTCTTCTGGCCTGCTGGCTGGTTTCTCCCTCTCCTGGAAGTCTCTCCATCTGAGCCTGCTCCTCCAGCTCAGAGCTGCTGGATGTTTCCACTCCCCCCCCCCCCGTCTCTCCTGGCCTCCCATTGGCTGTGGGGAGGTGGGCGGTTCTCTAATCTGGGGCGGGTCTCAGCGCCGCCGTCTGTGCGGTTTTGTTCCAGGGTCATCGGGGGGGGGTAGGGGGGGGGAAGAATGAGGAAGAGCCAGTTAACATGAAGAACATGTCTCCTAATGACACACAAAACTGAACCAGAGCTGCTGTTTCTGAAAAAAACAGGAATTAAAAGTAGAATAGAGCTACTTCCAGGGTTAGAATAGTTTTGGATTTTCCATTAGTTTTAGTTTTTATTTAGTTTTTAAGTTTACTTTTTCAAATTCAGTTAGTTTTAATTGTTTTTTTTAGAGCAGTTTTGCTAGTTTTTATTCGTTTTCGTTTTAAAATACTTAGTTTTAGTTTAGTTTTAATTAATTTCAGTGGTAGTTTTAGTTTTATTTTGTAATTTAGGGTTGTAATTTTGGTTGGAGTGAAGCACTGAACTTTTTTAAGGCTATCGAGTCACATATTCGTGTTAAGGGTTTAGGGTTTAGGGTTAGGCTTGTGGTGTTCCTGCGTATTTACTGACTAGCAGCTATCTGGTCTCCATGGAAACAGTCCATTATAGTTGCTGTTTTCTCCCGTTCCTTCCCAACGCTGACTGGCCTGCAGCTGTAACTTCTCTTTCCAGGGGGCTAGCTTAGGCTAGCTTATCCAGGTAGTCTTGGTTAGCCTTCTTTCCAGGGGCTAGCTTATGCTAGCTTATCCAGCTAGTCTTGGTTAGCCTTCTTTTCAGGGGGCTAGCTTAGGCTAGCTTATCAGCTAGTCTTGGTTAGCCTTCTTTCCAGGGGGCTAGCTTATCCAGCTAGTTTTGGTTAGCCTTCTTTTCAGGGGGCTAGCTTAGCCTAGCTTATCAGCTAGTCTTGGTTAGCCTTCTTTCCAGGGGGCTAGCTTATCCAGCTAGTTTTGGTTAGCCTTCTTTCCAGGGGGCTAGCTTATCCAGCTAGTCTTGGTTAGCCTTCTTTCCAGGGGGCTAGCTTAGGCTAGCTTATCCAGCTAGTCTTGGTTAGCCTTCTTTCCAGGGGGCTAGCTTAGGCTAGCTTATCAGCTAGTCTTGGTTAGCCTTCTTTCCAGGGGGCTAGCTAGGCTAGCTTATCCAGCTAGTCTTGGTTAGCCTTCTTGTGTGAGCTTTTCAAATAGACTTTCAGATTCGTGGGTTTTTTTCTCCTTCAGAAATATTCCACACATTGTATCACCTGCTTCTACAACAAGACACTTATTTTTATCGTTAACACAGTCAAAGAAATCCCAAATAAGACTGAGACGCTTTCTACCAACTTTTGCCGCAGCCATCACTGTGGATCACTTTTTTTTTTTTTAGGTTGTTGTTGTACGGCGGAGCGAAGTTAATAGATTTCGAACGTTTATGAGGAAAAAAAATACAAATATGAAAACGAAGGACATTCTTGACATTATTATAGTTAATTTTAGATTGTTTTATAAACACAATACAGTTTCAGTTAGTTATTGTTTAAAAAAAAAAAAACTCATTTTTATTTTATTTCAGTTAACAAAAATATTTTTTCAATTCTAGTTTTCGTTATTTCATTCGTTTTCGTTAACGATAATAACTCTTCTGTCTGGACAGGAACCTGGTTGTCTCCTACGAGGACGTTCAGGGTGTTAAATACGTCCATTTATTTATCCACAGCTCCCTGAAGCTCCAACCAGGACATGTTGGACCATAAACTGATGAATCCTTCATTGGTCCCGTGACTATGGTGGTCCAGACCAGTGGTTCTGAACTGGTCCGGCTTCAGGACCCACCATCACTCTTAATGACAGGCCGTGACCCAAATCAAGGAAAATTTCCAACTTCTCAAATTTATTGAATGAAAAGATCGTGCAGTTTGAATCTGAGATAGTAGAATAGAATATCACAGAATGTCAACATAAAAAAATAAGTTTACTGGTGAACCAAAATGGCTTCAAGTGGGAAATATTCCCTTTGATGCTCAATTAGCTGCATTTTAATTAAATCTAAAACACTTTACTTCAGTAACTTCAGCCTTTTTTAACAGACTCAACATGAACAAACATGAAATAAAAAAGTGCAACCACTGAGCAGTAGTTTCAAAAAGAACTCAAAATATATAGTTTTAGCTGAATAACCACTCACTGACCTTTGTCTTCCAGATAAGAAAATCCATATCTCATATATTCTTCGTTGTAACTGTTTCACCTGATCAACATATGTAAATAAAAACTTTGCAGGTCTTTTTCTGAGGTGTGAACTGGCGGGTGTCAACTCGCATTACAGGGACATTATCGCCATCTACTGTTGAGGAGTATGAATGACATGCTTTTTTTTTTTTTTTTTTTTTTTTAGCATTTCCTTCCCCAGGCAAAGGCCCACGACCCACTGAAAACGGGTCTGCGACCCACTTTTGGGTCGCGACCCACCAGTTGAGAACCACTGGTCTAGACTGAGGACCAGGAGAACATCCTGTAAAGCTCCAGTGGGGTCCAACCCAGCTTTAAGCTCCTAAAACACCACCTCCTGGTGGAACCAACCGTTACTGCTGGCAACAGGCTCCTCCCCCTCAGCCAACACTGCCCTCTAGTGATGTAAAACAGTAATTGGCCTGACGGACTGAAGGAACCAGTCATCAATGTTTATTTCATTATCTCAGATAAAAACCACCCAGTTGTACAGGAGCGGCTGTTACTGGGACTACAACGTTATTCAGCTGGTCCTGAAACAGCCACCAGATGCCTGAACACCTCAGCAGATTCCTCTGGATGTGGAGGAGCAGCGGCTCTCTGTCGCTCTCTCAGACGCTCTACGAGGAACCTGATGAGGTGATGGCGGGAACGTCAGCTGACTGGTAACCAGTCCATCTCCATTCTTGCCTCAGTCACCAACAGGACCACGACGTACTCGGACTCCTCCTCGTCCCAAACCCTTTCCTGATGGAGAACCGTGGTCTCAGATGATTAGCTTCACACTCGGCCGTGAACGGGTCCGGGGAGCAGCGAAGACCACGACTTGACGAAGCCAACAGGACCACGTCATCTGCTACAAGCAGGGAGGTCACCAAACCAAACCTGCTGAGAAATCCTGTCCATAAAGCATTTCAGACAGGTTCCCCTGAATGTCACAGAACAGACCTTTAATGACGACTAAACGCTAGTCTTAGGGGTGAGCGATAACTATCGGGTCGATAACAGGAAATGATGACATCATCCTGATAAGTCCGATATAATGACGAATAGCCCCGATAACATTTATATTTCTGTCAACACAGCAGTGTCTCGCTCCCTCTGAGCCTTGAATAACCAGCAGTGAATGTTATGTTCAAGTGACGTCGGCATAATCAGATTAACGATTACTCAATAAGGAAAATCAAGAATACCCCCTCATGACAGAAAACAACTCGATAACTCGGTCATAATTTTAGTAGTTGCTGACTTGAATTGATATTCGCAGTATTTTCCCACGTTACACATAAAAAAGAAAAAAATAGAAAAGGCTGAAAGAACGACTAGCAAACGAGGAAACGTGGGAATTTACGTTACACCTTGAATGCAGCCTGCAGCACAGCGTACTGATCACAACAAACATGGCGGCGTGGAACTTTGTTAAAGTTTCAGAAGAAGATAGTTTGGTGGTTATTTGTGACGAATCCTCCGAGTGAATTCTACGAGGAGGGAAGAACAAGCTTTAATACGTAAAACCTGATCAGCCACCTACAACATAACAATCGCTTCCATGGAGTTTTGAAATCGCGCTAACGCGAGCTAATGCTAACGTGCGCAAGCCAGCAGCAGTCTCCCCTCTGCTCTCCCTCATCTCTCTCATCTAAAGCTCCATGAGATAAAAATAATAAAAATCACTGAACCTCATTTACTTTAATTAAAAGTATTAATTTAAATGGAACCACATTTGACTCATTTCAAGATTTCAAACTATTTTTTAGTGCTGGGCGATATGACGATACATATCGTGGGGACGATAGAAAAGTGTGTATCGTTTCTATCGTTTCTAACCTAATTTTATCAATTATTACAGCAAATATGTAATTAAATATCCTGCAACGATAAATTTGATAGAATCATATCTACTTCTACAAAGTAGCCTTTTATGTTTGCACTTTTATTCATGGTTAATGCCTTAAACAGAGTTCTCTTCAACCCTGATGTTTACTTTAGACACTTTATATTGGTTTGCAAACTTTGCACTACAAGGTTACAGATTTCAGAAAGTTGAAAAATAATTTGTGTTTATTTTTTATAGCTGAACTTCAGTGCAAAAATGTGTTTTTCCTCTCACAAACTGTTGTGCACTTTAAAAAAATGTGAAAGCTACTGTACCTCTGTACCTACCTGTTTTTGCTGCACTAAAATGTATGTTTGTGACAGTTCAGCTAAATGTCCTTTCAAAATAAAGTTGAAAAGTAAGCAATGAAATTTTTGTCAAACTTTTCAGAGAATAACTGAAAACATACTTTATTATGGTATATCGTGATATATATCGTTATCGTGATATAAAATAGTCCATATCGTGATATATGATTTTTTCCCATATCGCCCAGCACTACTAATTTTGATTTTGTTCATAGTATTGATGTAATGATCTTAGGTATATGTGTGTGTTATCGGTATCGGCCTTTAGGAGCTGAAAGTTATCGGTATCGGTATCGGTTTTATAAAACATTTATCGTGCATCCCTAGCTAGTCTACGAGTCAAAGAGCTGTCCAGCGTCCAGTCAGAACGTCTCTGAGTGGACACCGTCTCTGCATCCAGGGAGGATCCAGCAGCAGCAGACCGTAGTCTGTTGGTGCTGAATAATGACAGGCCTGCTGGTGACAGACGGGTCATTACAGACACGCCGTCTTCAGAACCAACCAGCCAATCGGAGCCCAGCAGAGGCTATATGAGGCCCGGCAGCAGCACCCACAGCTCTACTGGGGAGGAGCTGCTGCAGGTCGCCGTCGTCTCCTTGGTGTTTCCATGCAGGTGCTCATGTCTGTCTGTTCCAGGTACCTGTTCCAGGTACTCGTCCAGGATTCTGGGTCTGACCTCTGATAAAAACGAAGCTTCTCTGTTTCATGTCTGTCATAACTAACAACCCCCTGGACATTACTGGTCACCGTCTGTTACCCTGTAACCTGTTAACCCTGGTTTCCTTTCTCCTTCAGCATCACATGTGTAGTTCACATTAGGTTCCAGTTAACATGTGAGAACTCCAGACTGGAGCCTGAACCTGAATGTGGTCTCCAGTCTCCTGCAGGGATGAGGTGGTGGCTGGCTGGTGACCAGTCTGTGGCTGCTGGTGGTCCTGACCGTCCCCGACACTCAGGCCCAGAGAGATGGCAACCGGGACGACGGGAGCCGCGGGGGGAAGAGGAGGAGGGACGGTGAGAACCTGCTTCTGATCAGACGGAGCGTCCAGACGCATCCGTGCGACAGCAGGCTTTAAGGTGTGTCTGCTGCAGGTGGTGGCGGGGCCAGACGGGGGCGCTCCAGACCTCTGAAGATCAGGCTGGCTCCTGGACCAAACCTTCCAGTGAAGTTCATGGAAAAACGAGGGGATGCTGGATTTCTGAACTCCTACAAGCACCTCCAAGAACCGAGCTACAACGTCATTCCAGGTGAGTGACACCTGAATGATCTTCAGCAGAGCTGTTAGAGGACCGGACTGGTTCCAGCGCTGGTCTGGACTTAGAACAGCTGCTGGACTGGAGAACTGGTCACGACCGACCAGTTAATGAAACAGGCGGTTGTTCGACGTTAGAAAATATGATCACATGATTCTGTAGTTCAAATGTCACAAAGCTGAAACCAGGACTGGGTCGATCACCGATCCAGAACCAGAACCTGGTTCACACTGGTCAAATAGGACCATCACTAGACTGAGCTTTCATTTTCCTCTCAGCTTTTTCCCTTTTGTTGGGGACTTGCGACTGCAGTTCCCCTTTTGACCACTAGAGGCTGCAGTCCCTCTACTGACCACTAGAGGCTGCAGTTCCTCTACTGACCACTAGAGGCTGCAGTTCCTCTACTGACCACTAGAGGCTGCAGTTCCTCTACCGACCTCTAGAGGCTGCAGTTCCTCTACCGACCACTAGAGGCTGCAGTCCCTCTACTGACCTCTAGAGGCTGCAGTCCCTCTACTGACCTCTAGAGGCTGCAGTTCCTCTACTGACCTCTAGAGGCTGCAGTTCCTCTACTAACCACTAGAGGCTGCAGTTCTTCTACTGACCACTAGAGGCTGCAGTTCCTCTACTGACCACTAGAGGCTGCAGTTCCTCTACTGACCACTAGAGGCTGCAGTTCCTCTACCGACCTCTAGAGGCTGCAGTTCTTCTACTGACCACTAGAGGCTGCAGTTCCTCTACCAACCGCTAGAGGCTGCAGTTCCTCTACCGACCTCTAGAGGCTGCAGTTCCTCTACTGACCGCTAGAGGCTGCAGTTCCTCTACCGACCGCTAGAGGCTGCAGTTCCTCTACCGACCTCTAGAGGCTGCAGTTCTTCTACTGACCACTAGAGGCTGCAGTTCTTCTACTGACCACTAGAGGCTGAGTTCCTCCT
Organism: Hirundichthys speculiger; assembly: GCA_018398805.1. NCBI lineage: Eukaryota > Metazoa > Chordata > Actinopteri > Beloniformes > Exocoetidae > Hirundichthys > Hirundichthys speculiger. The sequence continues at coordinate 129,620 of JAGFBZ010002443.1, read as the reverse complement.
ACTGACCACTAGAGGCTGCAGTTCCTCTACCGACCGCTAGAGGCTGCAGTTCCTCCCTACCGACGCTAGAGGCTGCAGTTCCCTCTACCGACCGCTAGAGGCTGCAGTTTCCTCTACCGACCCTAGAGGCTGCAGTTCCTCTACCGACCACAAGAGGCTGCAGTCCCTCTACCGACCACTAGAGGCTGCAGTTCCTCTACTGACCAATAGAGGTTGCAGTTCCTCTACCGACCGCTAGAGGCTGCAGTTCCCCTACTGACCGCTAGAGGCTGCAGTTCCTCTACCGACCGCTAGAGGCTGCAGTTTCTATACCGACCGCTAGAGGCTGCAGTTCCTCTACCGACCGCTAGAGGCTGCGGTCCTCTACCGACCGCTAGAGGCTGCAGTTCCTCTACCGACCGCTAGAGGCTGCAGTTCCCTCTACCGACCGCTAGAGGCTGCAGTTCCTCTACCGACCGCTAGAAGCTGCAGTTCCTCTACCGACCACTAGAGGCTGCAGTTCCTCTACCGAGCGCTAGAAGCTGCAGTTCCTCTACCAACCACTAGAGGCTGCAGTTTCTCTACCGACCACTAGAGGCTGCAGTTTCTCTACCGACCACTAGAGGCTGCGGTTCCTGACCACTAGAGGCTGCGGTTCCTCTACCGACCACTAGAGGCTGCAGTTTCTCTACCGACCACTAGAGACTGCAGTTTCTCTACCGACCGCTAGAGGCTGCAGTTTCTCTACCGACCGCTAGAGGCTGCAGTTCCTCTATCGACCACTAGAGGCTGCAGTTCCACTACCAACCGCTAGAAGCTGCAGTTCCTCTACCGACCTCTAGAAGCTGCAGTTCCTCTACCGGCCACTAGAGGCTGCAGTTTCTCTACCGACCGCTAGAGGCTGCAGTTCCTCTACCGGCCACTAGAGGCTGCAGTTCCACTACCAACCGCTAGAAGCTGCAGTTCCTCTACCGACCTCTAGAAGCTGCAGTTCCTCTACCGGCCACTAGAGGCTGCAGTTCCTCTACGGACCGCTAGAGGCTGCAGTTCCTCTACCGACCACTAGAGGCTGCAGTTTCTCTACCGACCACTAGAGGCTGCAGTTTCTCTACCGACCGCTAGAGGCTGCAGTTCCTCTACCGACCACTAGAGGCTGCAGTTCCTCTACCGACCACTAGAGGCTGCAGTTTCTCTACCGACCACTAGGGTCTGGTTACAACAGTGAGTCTGTCTTTATTGACCTCCATGCTAAAATGTCCATTTCTTTAGAAAAAACAAATATATTTGCTGGTACAAGTAGCTGTTTTTGTGTCCATAAATAGTTTTCACATCCATGACAACTGGACAGGATGTTTTGGGACAACAACAGATATCTGCATAATAAGGAGTGTGGAATTTTGATTGACAACGGACATACCCAATGGCTAACTATTTGGCGATTAACACCGTCTTGACCTCTGAGGTGTGTAGACAAACATAACAGTGAAGTCATGTTTATTGTAAATATGTTTTGCTGTTAACTTTCCTAAAAGACCGTTATGACCTGATCTGCACTGGCCCAGAAGGCTTCAGCTTCAGAAATGCTCTTCAGAAACATATGGGTGACATCACTGGGGGTTTGTCCAGTTCTTTTACAGTCTCTGCATAAGACACAACAAAGACCGTCCTCACTCAGTCCCTCAGTACTGTCAGTATTATTGGTACTTATACCAGTTTTTAATGGTACAGCAGCAGAATACATAACTCTGCAGCTTATTTGTGCTCAAAAACATTTGAACCAATCTGCATTAGCATCTTCTGCTCATTAAAAGTCTAATCCAATAAAGTTAACGTGTTTACTGAATAAAAACTGGAGATTTTAATGACGCGACTACAGAGTTCAGCCAGAGAACAGCTCAGCTCTGAGGCATCATCTTCCTCAACTAATGATGCTTCCTGTTATTACTGGAAATCATCATCACGTCCCAGAATGAAGGTCAGAGGAGAAACATCTGCTCTTCAGGGGAGAAACATCCCACAGGAGAAGCTCTGGGCTGTGAGGGAGGTCTCCAGCTCCACATCCGTCAGCGTTGAGGAGTTAGAAGCCGATGATCCTGGTGATGAGTTGACTGAAAAAGTTTCAGGGTCGGTCTTTAATCGCTGGAATGTTCTGTTGGGGGTTGTTGCATCCCGACGCCAACCTTCCCCCTCAGAGATCGACGCATGTAAATACAGCTGTGGTTCACAGCCCAGATGTTCTCCGACTTCCGCGGATGGCTGACTTTAATCAAAGCGGAGCGACAGGAATGCTGGGAATCACTGTGGTTTGCCGGGGATCGGTGCGAACGCAGCGACTGCACCCGGTGGTGGTACCGGAACAACCGTACCGAGACCTGAAGACGTGGTCTCCGTACAGCCGACAGACGTTCAAACCAGGTGTGTCTCACCTTCCGTGGTCAGCTGGGACGAACACTGTAGCTAACACCAGCAGCACCAGCGTGAAAACATGTCGCCGTCGTGTTGCCGACCAGTGACAGCTCCGACCGTCGTCACGACGATGCATCAACATATGTGATTGACAGTCATCAGTTAATCAGTCAAATATTCCTTCAGATGAAACTGAAACTGACGTTTGAGCAGGAAAACACATGCCGTCCACTCTTGTTCAACGTGTCCACGACGTGCTGGTCCAGATGCAGACGTTAGGAGGACACACCTGTCAGGTGAACATCTCTACTGACGGAGAGGAAAGTCCAGTCTCTCTATGAGACAAGCAGCTGAGTTTTAAATGAAAACATGAGTCTACATGCCGGTAGAAAGGAAACTGGAGTCAGCAGACTCATAACTAGCTCAGGAAATCCCTCTCTACTGGGAACTGTAGTTTGATAGTTTGATAAAATAATCTCACATTGAGCCAAGTACTGAAAAGGTAAATGGAAACAGATGTTCAGTAACTGGAAACAAACACTCGAGCCCCCCATCTGGTAACAAAGTCACATGTTTCCACGATTTAAGTTCAAGCTGAATATCCTGGAGAGGCTGGAGTGGATCCATCTATGCCTCCAACCAGTTACAAGTCTCATCACAGTGATTAACTGATTACCAATATCACAAGTCTGCCACGATTCTGATTGGATTTGATTCAGGAAGGATTTCACATTTTTATTTCCTGGTTCAACTGGATAGTTAAAAGGAATTAGACGACCAGCTGAGATCCTGTATGGATGAAGGCCTCCAACTGGTTTATATATGCAGCCAGTAGCCCAGTAGCCCTAACCCATGGTGTCAGATATTAACTCTGACTGGGGACACAATGTTTTCCATTGAAAGCAGAGATGACAGGGCGACGGTCCCAGTAAAAGGGACAGAGATAACGGAGACGGTATTTAAGAGAAACTACCTGAGCCTCTAACTACCTGTGCTCCTATAGACGCAGCAGAGACCATGTGATTACAGGAGCAGATGACAGACAGGATGAGACGGCAGACACAAAGAGCTCTTCCTGCTGTATCATAGTGTTTTACAGTCTTTCTCTGTGAATCACTGGCGGACGCAGCCTCGTCTTGTCCCCGGCTGCTGTTGACAGGTGAACTTAATGCTCCAAATCACTGCTTTGTCCACTTCTGATGGTAAAGTACAGGACGGGGGGGGGGGGGGGGGGGGGGGGGGGGTGTTCCTGAGACCAGGGTTCAGGTGTGGACGTGTGATCCTCAGCTTCTGCATTTCTGCTTAATTATCGCCTCTGCTGAAAAACAAACCGGCCAGAGCTTCACTGGTGGGACGAGAACGGAGACGTTATCATGGTCGAGACGAACGGCGGAAGAAAATGATATTCCTGCTCTGGAAAACAAGGTACCAATTAAGGTGTCGGCAAACCGGCTATTAAAACCCGAGACAAAAGCAACATGTAGATGCTGATCATCATCCTTCGTGGTCTCATCATCAACCCTTCATGGTCCCATCATCAGCCCTCCATGGTCCCATCATCAGCCCTTCATGGTCCCATTATCAGGTATTCATGGTCCCATCATCAGGCCTTTATGGTCCCATCATCAGGCCTTTATGGTCCCATCATCAGGCCTTTATGGTCCCATCATCAGGCTTTCATGGTCCCATCATCAGGCTTTCATGGTCCCATCATCAGGCCCTTCATGGTCCCATCATCAGGCCTTCATGGTCCCATCATCAGCCCTTCATGGTCCCATCATCAGTCCTTCATGGTCCGATCATCAGCCCTTCATGGTCCCATCATCAGGCCTTAATGGTCCCATCATCAGGGGTTCATGGTCCCATCATCAGGCCTTCATGGTCTCATCATCAGGCCTTTATGGTCCCATCATCAGGCCTTCATGGTCCCATCATCAGGTCTTCATGGTCCCATCATCAGCCCTTCATGGTCCCATCATCAGTCCTTCATGGTCCCATCATCAGGTCTTCATGGTCCCATCATCAGGCGTTCATGGTCTCATCATCAGGACTTCATGGTCCCATCATCAGCCCTTCATGGTCCTATCATCAGGCCTTCATGGTCCCATCATCAGTCCTTCATGGTCCCATCATCAGGCCTTCATGGTCCCATCATCAGCCCTTCATGGTCCTATCATCAGTCCTTCATGGTCCCATCATCAGGACTTCATGGTCCCATCATCAGCCCTTCATGGTCCTATCATCAGTCCTTCATGGTCCCATCATCAGGACTTCATGGTCCCATCATCAGCCCTTCATGGTCCTATCATCAGGCCTTCATGGTCCCAATATCAGGCTTTCATAGTCCCATCATCAGGCCTTCATGGTCCCGTCATCAGTCCTTCATGGTCCCATCATCAGGACTTCATGGTCCCATCATCAGCCCTTCATGGTCCTATCATCAGGCCTTCATGGTCCCATCATCAGCCCTTCATGGTCTCATCATCAGGCCTTCATGGTCCCATCATCAGCCCTTCATGGTCTCATCATCAGGCCTTCATGGTCCCATCATCAGCCCATCATCACATGGTCCATCATCAGGCCTTCATGGTCCCATCCCATCATCAGCCCTCCACGGTCTCATCATCAGGCCTTCATGGTCCCATCATCAGCCCTTCATGGTCCCATCATCAGCCCTTCATGGTCCCATCATCAGCCCTTCGTGGTCTCATCATCAGGCCTTCATGGTCCCATCATCAGCCCTCCACGGTCTCATCATCAGGCCTTCATGGTCCCATCATCAGCCCTCCACGGTCTCATCATCAGGCCTTCATGGTCCCATCATCAGTCCTTCATGGTCCGATCATCAGCCCTTCATGGTCCCATCATCAGGCCTTTATGGTCCCATCATCAGGCGTTCATGGTCCCATCATCAGCCCTTCATGGTCACATCATCAGGCCTTCATGGTCCCATCATCAGCCTTTCATGGTCTCATCATCAGCCCTTCACGGTTCCATCATCAGCCCTTCGTGGTCCCATCATCAGCCCTTCATGGTCCCATCATCAGTCCTTCATGGTCCCATCATCAGGCCTTTATGGTCCCATCATCAGCCCTTCATGGTCCCATCATCAGCCCTTTATGGTCCCATCATCAGGCCTTCATGGTCCCATCATCAGCCCTTCACGGTCCCATCATCAGCCCTTCATGGTCCCATCATCAGCCCTTCAAGGTCCCATCATCAGAAGCAATTGTTGCTGGACATTGATCTGAAAAGGGTTTAAAACCTTTTCCAAACTATCTGGCGTTTGTACAGTGAGAAGGTTCTTCACAAGCAGGACACCTTCAAGACAACTGTCAATCTTTCCCAGGAGCCTGTGTCCCAGCAAATTCACCCAAAGATCAGACTGTGGAAACTCCAGAGAAAGTCCATGACAGCACAGTTAGAAGACTGAACCAGTAAAGTCTGTCTGGAAGGGTTTCCAGGAGAAAACCTCTTCTGCCTAAAAAGGTTCACTGGAGAAACCAGCAGACTTCTGGAACGATGTCCTCTGGACAGGTGAGACCAGAGACCAGAACCACGTGTAGAGGAAACAAGCAGGAACACCTCAGATCTACTGTCCAGCACAGCGATGGAGGGAATCATGATCTGGGACCTTGGACACAGCAGTCACTGAATGGACCATGAAGTCCTCTGGAGACCAGAGCATTCTAGAGACAAATGTGAGTCCATCTGTCTCACAGCTGGAGAGGCTGAGACTGGGTCATGTGACAGGATGATGCTCCAAACACAGAAGAATCTGCATCAGAACGGATGAGGGATAAAATAAGAGTCTGGCATGAACGTTGAGCTGACTGGTGGAGCTTCAGAGAGACGTTTGATTAACCAATGTCCAAAAACCCCAACGAGGTGAAGAAGAACAGAGCAGAACTCCTCCGGAACCATGAGAGACTGATGCATGACTGTATCAATCCCCATGGACCTTTTCTTTTCTCCACTCAGCTGTAAAGGTGTGTTTCTGGACCATAAGGTGATCACGTGACCTGCTGGTGATCGTAAATGTGGCTGGACTTCCTCCTGAGCGGTTGAGGAGGTTCTGCTTCTCCTGAGGACACAAATGGAGGACCCTGGTGCTGTCTGAGTTTGAGCTCCACATCTGGACGTGACCATGTGTCCATGAACAGCCTGAATCAGTCACGTGAAGCTGCTTCAGCTCCTGAACGCTCCAGAAACTGAAAAACGCTCAACCGCCGGGTGGAAAAATATTTCAAGCTCAGCTGATTTTAGAATAAAAAAGAATAAATATCAGAATCCGCAGGTCTAGAATTTCACAGATATTTGTAAATTTGATCCGAAATACGACCAACATCTGGTCTCGGAAAACCAACAGCTGTTTATTTGACATGTCAAATAACCGGAGAAGAAGTCTCTTTTTGGTAAAAGTGATGAGAGAAAAGGAGGTTACTCCCACAGAGCTCCATCCCAGAATGCTCTCTGTCATCCTCCCTGGAAACTCCATGTCATTATTCTCTCGCTGATCAGAGTCTGAGCAGCAGATTCATCTCTGACTGAACTCATGTTGCGAACGAGCAACTGCAGGATCCTGCGTCAGGATCACATGATGGTCCCAGCTCTTCTTCAGGACGGGCTCCACCACCTCCACCTGCAGGACTGACAGCAGCATCCAACAGAGGATGGACTTCCCGAAGCAGCTGAGGACCTTTAACCTTCACCGTGTTCTCCACCTCCATCACCGTTTGGTCCGCTGCTGCTACCGTCAAGGACAAGGTCCCGTCTGCTGAGAGGGTGATGGACTACGACCTCCCATCACTACACACCTGCACCTGCACCTGCACCTGCAGGACTTTGAGGAGAGCTGAGAAGATAGCAGCCGACATACTAACACTTAAACACACTCGCTGGCCACTTTACCAGCTCCACCTCTCCAGCAGCAGGTTGGACCTCCTCCTTCCTCCAGAACCACCTTCATTCTTGGTGTCATAGGATCCAACCAGCTGTTGGAAACGTTCCTCAGAGGTTCTGGTCCATGTTGACGTGACAGCATCACCAGTTACATCCATGATGAGAACATCCAGTTCCTCCAACATCCCTGAGCTGCTCTACTGGACTGAGATCTGGAGACTGTGGAGGACACTGGACTGATCCAGAAACCAGTCTGAGATGATCCTGGTGCGTCATCCTGCTGGAAGTTTCCATCAGAAGATGGTCCACTGTGGTCATGAAGGGATGGAGATGGTCAGCAACAATCCTCAGCCTCAGACAGAGACAACTTTCTTGTAATGTGCAGTAACTTGGCCATAAAACTCTGAACTGTCACTGTGGTCACCTGGTCCAGAGCCGTGCTCTGATTGGTCGGCTGACTCTGTGTGTGTCTGTGTTGTTTCAGGTAAGCGGGGCCAGTGTGTCTACCGGGGGATGACCATGTTTGAGCAGGCCGTCTGGTCTCCGGAGCCCTGCGTGACATGTCTGTGCGCCTGGCGGTCGGGTGGCGTGTGACGAGATCACGTGTCCCGTGGCGCGCTGCCTGTTCCCCTTCACCCCCGCCGGGGAGTGCTGCCCCACCTGCATGGAGCCAGGTAGAAGCTCAACATGTGAACATGGTGCAACATCCAGAGGCAGCGCCGGCATGTTGCTTCTGCTTCCACCATGCTTTTAAAAATGTGCTCTACACATTTTGGAACACATGTTGTGCAGGTTTTTAACATATATGTCTGTAAATGTTCACATGTTCAGATTAGTTTCACCTGACTGTCAGTTCAAGGCTGGACGTACACCTGAATCTGTGATAAAACTGTAAAAATCTGCGATGTTAAAAGTGGTTTTCTGCCTCCAGCTTGTAAAAAGACCCAGTAGCTGAACTGACAGTAACCAGTTTAATAACCAGCCGTGCACTACACGGTCACCATGTGCACGCATGGGGGGGTGAAACATATGAAATGTGACAGTATGTAGATGACCAACATGGAAACCTGCTTCTGTCTGCTGACTGTCAGGACTATGAAGGAAACAAGACGTTGGTAGAGCTGGTCTTCCAGTCATTGTAAGGTTGGCGGTTTGATCCCGGCTCCAACTGACCACATGTTCTGGGAAGCGCCGTGCACAGCAGCAGCCGCCCACTGGTGTGTGAATGGGTGAATGGGAGGCCAATGTAAACCACTGTGAGGGCACTTTGATGGTCCATTTACCAGTTCAAACAGTTCAAGTTACTAGAGACTGCGGTTCCTCTACCGACCACTAGAGGCTGCAGTTCCTCTACCGACCACTAGAGGCTGCGGTTCCTCTACCGACCACTAGAATGCGGTCCTCTGACTCTTGGACCACTAGAGGCTGCCGCTGCAGTTCAGCTGTTCTACTACGACCACTAGAGGCTGCGGTTCCTCTACCGACCGCTAGAGGCTGCAGTTCCTCTACTGACCACTAGAGGCTGCAGTTCCTCTCCACTAGAGGCTATAGTTCCTCTCCAACTGCAGTTCTCTACCGACCGCTAGAGGCTGCAGTTCCTCTACCGACCGCTAGAGGCTGCAGCTCCTCTACCACACTAGAGGCTGCGGCTAGAGGCTGCGGTTCCTCTACCGACCCTAGAGGCTGCAGTTCCTCTACCGACCGCTAGAGGCTGCAGTTCCTCTACCGACCGCTAGAGGCTGCAGCTCCTCTACCGAACACTAGAGGCTGCGGTTCCTCTACCGACCACTAGAGGCTGCAGTTCCTCTACCGAACGCTAGAGGCTGCGGTTCCTCTACCGACGCTAGAGGCTGCGGTTCCTCTACTAAGGCTGGTTCCTACCGCTAGAGGCTGCGGTTCCCTACCGACACTAACTCCAGTCCTCTACCGAACACAGAGGCTGCAGTTCCTCTACCGACCACTAAGGCGCAGTTCCTCTACCGACCACTAGAGGCCGCAGTTCCTCTACCGAACACTAGAGGCTGCAGTTCCTCTACCGACCACTAGAGGCTGCAGTTCCTCTACACTAGAGGCTGCGTTCCTCTATCGGCTGCTAGAGGCTGAGGTGCTACTACCGGCTGCAGTTCCTCTACGACCACTAGAGGCTGCAGTTCTCTACCACTAGAGGCTGCGGTTCCTCTACCAAACACTAGAGGCTGCAGTTCCTCTACCGACCACTAGAGGCTGAGTTCCTCTACCAAACACTAGAGGTGCGTTCCTCTACCGACCACTAGAGGCTGCAGTTCCTCTACCGACCACTAGAGGCTGCAGTTCCTCTAACCGCTAGGCTGCAGTTCCTCTACGAAACACTAGAGGCTGCGGTTCCTCTCTGCAGCTAGAGGCTGCAGTTCCTCTCACCCTAGAGGCTACACTAGACTAGAGGCTGAAGTTCCTTACCACTAGGCTGCGGTTCCTACCGACCCTAGAGGCTGCTAGAGGCTACAGTTCTAGACCGCAGTTTCTCTACCGACCACTAGAGGCTGCAGTTCCCTACCGACTAGAGGCTGCAGTTTCCTCTACCGACCACTAGAGGCTGCAGTTCCTCTACCGACCACTAGAGGCTGCAGTTCCTCTACCGACCACTAGAGGCTGCAGTTCCTCTACCGACCACTAGCTGTCCTGTAGCTCATCGTATGTCTAGAATCTAGACCAGTGGTTGTCAAACTTTTAATACTGCGTACCACCTGAGAAACTGTTTCAGCTCTCTGAGTACCACCATGATGACCAACTTTAAAATATAGCCATATATGCCTTCTCAAACACAGGAGAGATGTTCATTCCTTATTGTGGTTATTTATTGTTACCTGAATTTCGTTTGAAATGTTGTCTTTATAGTTAATTGTATGTTTCCAATTAAAAAAAAAAAAAAAGTGAAAATGTGGAAACAATGTAGAAAGTTATGACATTCCCCCGGCGTACCACCAGAGAGCGCTTGCGTACCACTGATGGTACGCGTACCACAGTTTGTGCACCACTGGTCTAGACAGCAGAACTGTCATATTCAGGCAGTCACATGAGGTATTATAAACCAGTATTTATGGTGATATTGATCAGTCTAATTCAGGGTCCAACCATATACGCTCCCACTCACTCCCAGAGACCATTTTTAACCATCCTTCAACCTACCACGCATGTCTCTGGACTGGAGGAAACCTCCCTTCTCTTGAGGTGGCCATATTATACGATTATAATATTCTAATCTAATCTTTGATACTTCTAGAGCAGCTCAGTACAACTAAAAAAAACTGTAATTATTAGACAGACAAAAAAAAGGGAAATTCTGCTTCATCTTATGTGAAGCAGTTCTTTAAACAGGGTTTCTGATAGTTTCTGATACATCCATTCCCTAAGCATGTGTGAGGTGATAACTCATCCTCATAACAGTGTGGATGAGTCAGAAACCAGAGAGTGTACAGCCGTGACGCCAGTGTGTTCATGAGAAGCTGAAATCAAAGTCTCAAGCGACAGCGTCCAAATATCTGTAGACTGTTTCTGCAGCACGATGCTGTTTATTCTAAGATGACGTTAATGTTCACCAAGCGGTTTCTGAAACGCATCCAAATGCAACCAGATAGTTGAAGGAGCAGAAGTGAGAAACCAAGGGTCTGAAAAATCACCAAGGAGGAGAGAGGCTCTGTGAGACAAACTCCTGGATGGCGTTTGAAGTGTGTTTCAGTCCGGGTTAAGGGTTAGGGTTGGGGGTTAGGGTTTGGATTAGGGTTAGGGGTTAGAGGTTATGGTTAGGGTTAGGATTGGGGGTTAGGGTTAGGAGTTAGAGGTAGGTTTAGGGGTTAGGGTTAAGGGTTAGGGGTTAGGGTTAGGGGTTAGGGGTTAGGGTTAGGGTTAGCGGCTAGGGGTTAGGGGTTAGGGTTAGGGGTTAGGGTTAGGGGTTAGGGTTAGGGTTGGGTTGGGGTTGGGGTTAGGGTTAGCGGCTAGGGGTTAGGGGTTAGGGTTAGGGGTTAGGGTTAGGGGTTAGGGGTTATGGTTAGGGTTAGGATTGGGGGTTAGGGTTAGGAGTTAGAGGTTAGGTTAGGGTTAGGGTTAGGGTTAGGGTAGGGTAGGGGTAGGGGGTTAGGGGTTAGGGGTTAGGGTTAGGGTTAGGGGTTAGGGGTTAGGGGTTAGGGGTTAGGGGGGGTTAGGGTTAGGGGGGTTAGGGGTTGAGGTAAGGGGTTAGGGTTAGGGGTTAGGGTTAGGGGTTAGGGGTTAGGGGTTAGGGTTAGGGGTTAGAGGTTAGGGGTTAGGGGTTAGGGGTTAGGGGTTAGGGATTAGGGGTTAGGGTTAGGTGTCCGTCTGTGGAGTTTCATTCAGTCTGACTGTCCCTCTGCGGTTAGCTTTGGCCTGATTGGCTCACACGTTAAAGACAAAATCCATCGTCATTTACTCAGCCAATCAAAGTTCAGTGAATTTAGATCCACTGCCAGCAGGCTCCGACATCAGCAGACAGAAACAGAGCAGCTCCATGTGACTGATGTCAGACAGGTTTGGTTCAGACCGGTCCAGACCGGTCCAGACCGGTCCAGACCGGTCCAGACCAGACCAGTCTGTCTGCGAGAACGTTGTGTTTGTGCACGGCACTAACACACACCTGTCCATGTCCATCTGTCCAACTCCGTCCCCACCACCTCCCATCTCCATCTTTTTAGTTCTCCTTCCTCTTCCTCCGATCTCTCTCTACTTTTATATTTCTATCTCCTTTTTTTCCCTCCTTCTTCCCATTCTGTCACTGTTTCCTTTCCTTTCTCACGCCTCCTGTCCCCTGATTGGCTGCCCCGCGGCACCAAACCGCCGCCCCAGATGCCGAGCTCAGTCCTGAACTTTCTGGTGACTCCCCAGTTCCCAGTGACCCCAGCGAGGCCATCACCCCCCTCAGCCAGGAGGAGGTCCAGAGGATCCTCTGGCGGGAGGAAGAGCAGCGGCGAGAGGAGGAGGAGCGTCTGTGGAGGAAAGACGAGGTGAGGAGGCAGAGAAGGAAGCAAAGGAAGGAGCAGGAGGAGAAACAAAGGAAAAAAGCTGAGAAGAGGAGGAGGGAAGAAGAGGAGGCTCTGAGGCTGCAAGTGGAGAAAGAAGAGGAGGAGTGGAGGAGGCAGACAGAGAAGGAGGAGGAGCAGAGGAGGCAGGAGGAAGCGAGGAGGAGACAGGAGGAGGAAGACAGAAGAAAGAGCGAGACAGAAGCAAGAGAGAGGGAATGGAAGCTTGAGGAGGAGAGGAGGAGGCAGGAGGAGATACTGAGGCAAGAGCTCCTGGCACTGGTGGAGGAGCAGGAGGAAGAGGTAGAGGAGGAGGAGGAAGAGGAGGTGTGGCTGAGAGGAGACGTGTTTCAGATGCTCCCAAAAGAACCAGAGGACACTGAAGAACCGGACCTCCCCCCGGCCCCCATCCCGAGACCTCCTGTTGTGAGAGAAGACGAGCTGACGGAGGTGGAGGAGGAAGATGAGGAAGATGAGGAGGGGGGCGCGGGGAGCAGAGGAGGCCTCCCTCCAGGCTGTGACATCTCTGATGTCACAGTGACATGCGAGAACATCAACCTCAGACACTTCCCTCCTCTGAGCATCCCTGAGCTGAAGTCTCTCAGTCTGGAGGGTAAGACTCAAACCTGCAACACTGCAACACAGCAGCAGGGGGCAGAGCTGGACACAACAGCTGGACACAGCAGCTGGACACAACAGCTGGACACAACAGCACACAACATCTGTGACATGAATGACAGATTTAGCTGAACTGGCGATCACGAGATCAGCCCCTCTAACTTCAGGGCCAGTCACAAATCTGGCCCCGTTTGCTCGGATTTTATTCTGAAAGTCTGGACAGGAAGTGTTCACACGTCATCACACACAACATAAGCTGCAGCTCCAACGTTTACAGTCCACTGACTGTCACCATCTTTTGATCGGAGAACATTTATTATTCATTTATTCACCGATCCAACCGAAGTTATTAGTTGTTATTTGTAGCAGCAGGTGTTTTCAGAAAACTGAGAAGATAAACTCATGTTTCTACACACAGCAGGAAAAAGGTCATTTTATTATAACAATAGCTAAAAATAGGATCATCCATCACGCATCCATTCATCATCCATCCATTCATCCAACCATCCATCCATCTATCCATTCATCCATCCATCAATCATCCATCCATCCATCATCCATTCATCATCCATCATCCATCCATCCATCCATTCATCCAACCATCCATCCATCTATCCATTCATCCATCCATCCATTCATTCATCCATCCATTTATCCATCCATCATCCATCACCCATCCATTCATCATCCATCCATTCATCCAACCATCCATTCATCCATCATCCATTCATCCATCATCCATCCATTCATCCAATCATCCATCCATTCATCCATCCACCCATTCATCCATCCATTCATTCAACCATTCATCATCCATCACCCATCCATTCATCCATCATCCATCCATTCATCCATCACCCATCTATTCATTCAACCATCCATCCATCCATTATCCATCCATTCATTCAACCATCCATCCATCCATCCATCCATTCATCCATCCATTCATCCATCCATCTATCCATGGATGATGAATCATCAATTCATCATCCATCCATTCATCCAACCATCCATCCATCATCCATCCATTCATCCATCTACCCATCCATTCATCATCCATCCATCCATCCATCCATGCATCCATCCATCATCCATCCATTCATTCAACCATCCATCCATCCATCATCCATCCATCCATCCATCCATGGATGATGAATCATCCATTCATCATCCATCACCCATCCATTCATCATCCATCACCCATCCATTCATCATCCATCCATCCATCCATCCATCCATCCATTCATCATCCATCCATTCACCCATCCATTCATCCATCCATCATCCATCATCCATCCATCCATCCATCCATCCATCCATCCATCCATCCTTTCATCATCCATACCTGCTTCATCCCATCAGTTTGTTTTGTAAAGTTAAGTCTAGAGCTCTGGAGACGTCCAGAGAGGATGTGTGATCATAATCAGTTTAATGTAACTCTGGTCTAAAGCACGACGTTGTCATGGCAGCGACATCAGCTCTGCTCCCCGCTCATTTTCTACAACTACACAGGCCAAAGTTTCACTCTGGATAATGAAATTAAACACTGCATTGTAATCCCCCCCAAAGGTAAACCTTTCCCTACAGACCACAAACTCATTAAGAAAACTCATAATCATTAAAGTCAAAAGCTGCTGCTGCTTACTTCAACCTGAAACCAGCAGCTGGGAGCTACTGGGAAATCTGCGTACAGCTTTCAGAAATCCATTACACAGACACAGACGACACATGACACGCTGACGTCTATGAGCAGAAATGTTGTCTGCTGGTCTGCATGTTGACTCTGGTCTGACCTCCAGGTAATGACATCAGCAGCATCCCAGAGGGAGCCTTCAATGGCATCCCCAACCTGGAATGGATCAACCTGAAGAAAAACAAGCTCACCTCTGAGGGCATTGATGCTGAGGCCTTTAAAGTAGGACATTCACCTTCACAATAACAGCTGACTGTTTTTTTCCAGCACTTGTTCTCTCATTTCCTGTCTGGGTCTTCTCTAGAGGCTTGTAAACATTATGATTAAACATGCTGGATGTCTGCTGTGTAATGCGAGCAAGCATAAAGCCCTACTGTTGTAGGACTCACAGAAAACCAAATCTGGAGACTGTATTAAGAGTCACATGACTTTCAGGCCGTTTAGAGTGACCTGAAAGTGAATTTCTGAACAAACTAAAGTTCAAAGCTCTTTCTTTTGGCCAGTAAATACTTCCCAGTATGACCAGTGCCTGTGTGTGTCAGGGTCTGAAGATGCTTCGGCGTCTCTATCTGGACGGGAACCTCCTGGATGCCGTGCCCTCTGACCTCCCCCCAACCCTGCAGGAGCTGAAGATCAGTGAGAACCAAGTGAAAGGGATAGAAGGAAACAGCTTCACAGGTACAGCCAGGAGATCCTCACACACACCTCCATTAACACAGCAACTACTAACCAGTAAGAGACCAGTTACTGACACTGACCAGACACCAGTTATTGACACCAACCAGACACCAGTTACTGACACCAACAAAACCAGTTACTGACCACACCAGTACTGACCAAACACCAGTTACTGACACAAACCAACACCAGACCAGTTACTTACACCAGTTACTGACACCAACCAGACACCAGTTTAGACACCAACAGACGCCAGTTACTGACACCCAGACAACCAGTTACTGACACTGACCAGTTACTGACACCAACCAGACACCAGTTACTGACACCAACCAGACACCAGTTACTGACACCAACCAGACACCAGTTACTGACACCAACCAAACACCAGTTACTGACTGACCAGACACCGTTACTGACCAGATACCAGTTACTGACACCAGACACAAACCAGTTACTGACAACCAACCAGACCCAGTTACTGACAACCACCACCAACACCAGTTACTGACACCAACCAACACCACGAACCAACCAAACACCAGTTACTGAACCACCAGACCCAGTTACTGACACCAAACAACACCAGTTACTGACCAAACCAACACCAGTTACTGACACCAACCACACCAGTGACACCAACCCCGACCACCAGTTACTGACAGACCACCTACACAGACACCAGTTACTGACACCAACCAGACGCCAGTACTGACACCAACCAGACACCAGTTATGACACTGACCAGATACCACTGACAACCAACCAGACACCAGTACACACCAACAGACACCAGTTACTGACACACCAGACACCAGTTACTGACACCAACCAAACACCAGTTACTGACCACTACCAGACACAGTTACTGACCATACCAGTTAGACAGAAACCAGTTACTGAACCAACCAACACCAGTTAACTGACACCCAACCAGACACCAGTTACTGACCAGATACCAGTACTGACCAGAAACCAGTTACTGACAACAACCAGACAACCAGTTACTGACACCAACAGACCACCATTTACTGACACACCAACCAGACACCAGTTACTGACACCAACACCAAACACCAGTTAACACCAACCAAACAACAGTTACTGACACTGACCACTGACAACCCAGTTTACTGACCGTTACTGACACAGACACCAGTTACACAGTTACTGACACCAACCGAAAACCAGTTACTGACACCACCAAACACAGTTACTGACACCAACACCAGTTACTGACACCAAACCAAACAACAGACCAAACACCAGTAGACACCAACAGAACCAACACACCAGTTAACCAAAGACACCAACACCAACCAGCCAGTTACTGACCACCAAAACCAGTTACTGACAGACCACCAGGCCAGACTGACACACACTGATACCAGTTACTGACCAGAAACACCAGTTACTGACACTGCAGACCAGTATGACCAGACTGACACCAACCAACACCAGTTACTGACACCAACCAAACACCAACCACTGAATTATGACACCAACCAGACACCAGTTACTGACACCAACCAAACACCAGTTACTGACACTGACCAGATACGAGTTACTGACAGATACCAGTCACTGACCAGATACCAGTTACTGACACCAACCAGACACCAGTTACTGACACCAACCAGACACCAGTTACTGACCAGATACCAGTTACTGACCAGAAACCAGTTACTGACACCAACCAGACAACAGTTACTGACACCAACCAGACACCAGTTACTGACCAGATACCAGTTACTGACCAGAAACCAGTTACTGACCAGAAACCAGTTTCTGACACCAACCAGACACCAGTTACTGACACCAACCAGACACCAGTTACTGACACCAACCAAACACCAGTTACTGACACTGACCAGATACGAGTTACTGACAGACACCAGTTACTGACACTGACACCAACCAGATACCAGTTACTGACACCAACCAGACACCAGTTACTGACACCAACCAGACACCAGTTACTGACCAGACACCAGTTACTGACCAGACCACCACTACCAGACACCAGTTTACTGAACCAACCAGACACCAGTTACTGACACCAACCAGACACCAGTTACTGACACCAACCAGACACCAGTTACTGACAGATACCAGTCACTGACCAGATACCAGTTACTGACACTGATCAGACACCAGTTACTGACACCAACCAGACACCAGTTACTGACACCAACCAGACACCAGTTACTGACACCAACCAGATACCAGTTACTGACACTGACCAGATACCAGTTACTGACACCAACCAGAAACCAGTTACTGACACCAACCAAACACCAGTTACTGACACCAACCAGACACCAGTTACTGACACCAACCAGACACCAGTTACTACACACGACCAGATACCAGTTACTGACACCAACCAGACACCAGTTATGACACAACCAGACACCAGTTAACTGACACACCAGATACCAGTTACTGACAATACCAGATACAGTTTCTGACACAAACCAGAACCAGTTATGACAACTGACCAGATTACTACTGACAGATACCGTCACTGACCAGATACCAGTTACTGACACTGACCAGATACCAGTTACTGACACCAACCAGACACCAGTTACTGACACCAACCAGACACCAGTTACTGACCAGATACCAGTTACTGACCAGAAACCAGTTACTGACACTGACCAGATACGAGTTACTGACAGATACCAGTCACTGACCAGATACCAGTTACTGACACTGACCAGATACCAGTTACTGACACCAACCAGACACCAGTTACTGACACTGACCAGATACCAGTTACTGACCAGATACCAGTCACCAACCAGACACCAGTTACTGACCAGATACCAGTTATTGACACCGACCAGACACTAGTTACTGACAGATACCAGTGACTGACCAGATACCAGTTACTGACACCAACCAGACACCAGTTACTGACACTGACCAGATACCAGTTACTGACCAGATACCAGTCACCAACCAGACACCAGTTACTGACCAGATACCAGTTATTGACACCGACCAGACACCAGTTACTGACAGATACCAGTGACTGACCAGATACCAGTTACTGACAGTACCGCTACTCCGACACACAAACGTCCCACCAGTCCGACTCAGCTGACCCGCCCAGTTGGCTACCACGATGTTGCGCGCGTTGTCGTGGACGCCTGCGGATACTTTCCCACCAAGTCCCCACGTCTCCACTGCATCAACCAGTTTAGCTGTGAGGTCATCAGCTGTGTGTCTACCCAGCATGCTCCGCGTTAACAGGACGGCAGAATTAGCTTTCCAGTTCCATCGATATAGTGAACGGAATTGTCACGTAGCTCTTGTTGCTAGCGCGGTCCAGCAGTCCCTAATCAACCCTAACCCTAACCCTAACCCCCTAAGAACCCTAAACCCTAACCCTGAACAACCCTAACCCTAACCCTAACCCCTAACCCCTAACCCTAACCCTAAACCCCTAAACCCTAACCCTAACCCTAACCCCTAACCCTAACCCTAACCCCTAACCCTAACACCCTAACCCCCTCACCCTAACCCCCCCTAACCCCCCTAACACCCTAACCCCTAACCCTAACCCTAACCCTAACCCCCTAACCCTAACCCCCTAACCCCCTAACCCTAACCCTAACCCTAACCCTAACCCCCTAACCCTAACCCTAACCCCCTAACCCTAACCCCCTAACCCCCCTAACACCCTAACCCCCTAACCCTAACCCTAACACCCTAACCCCTATCCCCTAACCCTAACCCTCCATTGTCTCCATCTTTCAGCTCTGAGCAGTCTGGTGATTCTGGAGCTGGAAGGGAACCTGCTGAGTGAAGGAAACGTGGATCCGGTGGCCTTCGCTCCTCTCACCCAGCTGTCCTACCTCAGACTGGGGAGGAACCACTTCCGTACTGTACCACAGGGCCTTCCCAAGTCTCTGCTGGTATGATACCAGCCTCTTTACTTTCTGATCATATTCTCAAACAGCAGGTGAAGGTGAGGTTTTCCAGGTGGATTTATCCTCACCTCTTAGAGATCTGATGGCCTGCTGCCAGGTGTGAACAGTCCTGATGACCCATCTCCTTGGACAACGGCCCAGTCCATGTCTCTCTGAAACACAGTCTGGATCTGGTTTGGACATTAGTGGTAGAAGTGAATCCTGGTGATAAATTTTGTTCAGGCTATTATCAGCATAGCTCAGATATCTGGGTTTATATTCGTGGACATCTGGTTCTCAACTCTCACTGACGGCTGAAGGTTCCTACAGAAAAGCTTCAGTTGATTCCAGCTGTTAGAAGACGACGTTTATTTATTCCTAGAACAAATGCAGCATCAAAGTCATTTTCCATCTCCCTTCAGAGGTCTCCTCAGTGAATCATCTCCTCCATCTATCTCCATCCTCTACATCCTCTTCTCTTCATCTCCTCTTTCTCTACATCCATAAATCTGCTCTCTGGTCTTCCTCTAGACCTCTTGTTCCAGGTCCAGCCTCATAATCCTTCTCCAGATATCTAGGCTCCTCCTAAAAATTGACCTATCCTGACATTTCACATACGGTGGTACCTCTACTTACAAACATTTCCGCATATGAAATTTTCAGGTTACGAAACGCCTCAAAGGGAAAATGTTGCCTCTAGTTACGAAAGAAATTTCAGGATACGAAAGTCATAAATCCAGTAGCGCTGCTACTCGCAGCTCCCAGTTTACCGAACGTAAACGTAGCTGTCGGCTCTGTATCTCGGTTTGAAAGCGGTGCGTCCGAGCTGCTCTGCCATTGGCTATCGCTTAGCAACTTCCTGGCATCCCATTGGCTAGGAGGGCCCCTTGTCTGTATGAGCGTAACCCAGCAACCAGGTAAACAAACTATTTTTATGTTTTATGTTTTTACCGCCGTTTATCTGTCTGTCTATAATAACTCAAAAAGTTATGGATGGATTTTGATGAAATTTTCAGGAGTTGTCAGAAATGTGAAAAGGAAGAACTGATTTCATTTTGGTTCTGATCCGGAAGAAATCCTGGATTCTGGATCACTGTCAAATTTTCGATAATTGTTGCGTTTAGTGGAGGTCTGCGCTCTCTGAGTGCTTTTCTAGTTCTAACATGTATTTCTTACAGGTTTTATGTCATTTCATGTATTATTTATAATTTATTTTAAAAAATAATGTTTGAATTTTGGAGGGCTTGGAACGTCTCTACTTAAGAAATTTTCAGGTTACGAAACTACTTCCAGAACCAATTAATTTCGTAAGTAGAGGTACCACTGTATAAATATATGAATGCACACATAAATACATTCTTTTTGCCTATGAATGAATAAATAAATAAATAAGATACATAATTGGACATGAAATTAATAATAAAAATATGTCTCACATGCCCATTTCCCAATGTTAACAACGTCAGTACGGGGTCAGCGTAAGGTCAACGTGACTGCCCAGTTAGCTTATGTCGTAATATCATTTAACCGCTGGAATTTTATTTCATAGACAGCAAAGAGAACTTTTTAGCAGCATCATGGATGGTTTTCTAAAAAGGAACGGAACATCACAGAGGAGCCGACTTCTTCATCAAGCCTTCATCCACCAGCTCTGAATCTGCTCCATAGCTACCAAAGCTAGCTGCTAGCGATAAGGCTAAAAAGAGGCAATACAAGGATGATGGATGGAAGCAAGCACATCACGGATGAAGAGAAGCTTTCCTGCTGAGGCCTACTCTGGTGCAGTTATCCTGTTCAGGTTATTTAAACTAAATAAACGGGACGTATGCATTTACAGTCGGAGCTTTGGATTATATTTTACTCTGGGGTGCGTCGTGAGATTTTATTCACTTTTGAAAGGTGTCGTGACTGAAAAAAGGTTGAGAAAGGCTGGTCTATGGACACGTCTTCCTCTCCTTCATCTAGTCCAGTTTCCATCAGCGTCCTGTAGGTCAGCAGCTCTGATGGAGGTCGTTGTCAAAGACAAAAGAGTTTCCCTCCAGTGAATGCAACATGACTTAGAGATGAAGGGAAACATGTCGGTCTGTGATGTCACAGAACCCAGCAAATCTGAAAACGTCACTGCATGAGATGTTTTCAGACTTCAGGTCCCAAACGGAGTAACAGCAGTTTTATGTTCAGAGCTTTGACTTCATAGTCACTTTAAGCTGTCAAGCAGTCGTTTATATTAGCTTTGCCCTTTAAGACCTGTATCTAGAGCACTAAAAAGAAACAACGAATGCTTTAATAAACCCAGATGCTCAATGAAACACATCAGAGAACCAGAAGCTCCCTGAGCAGCTCCATGTAATCTGAATGCTGATGCAGCAGGATTCTTTTCTTCTTCTTTTCTTTGGCTCTGATGTTCAAATTCTCCTACCTGTGGGAAACCAGTATACCCACCTAATTATGGCCTCCGGTTAACCACCAACACTGCAGAGCACCAGCGGCGTGCCAGGCCTATAAATCCGCCCTGAAGCCCGCTGGATTCATGACCTCAGGATAGTTCAGCACACGATGCAAACACACAGCAACACACCTCTGTTTTTTTAAACCGATACCAATAACCGATAACTTTCAGCTCCTAAAGGCCGATACCGATAACACACACATATACCTAAGATCATTACATCAATACTATGAACAAAACCAAAAATAGTTTTGACTCTTTAAATGAACAGATATTTATTTTTTCCAATGAAAAACTATTGTCAAGCCTCTCAAACATTTTCTTAAAGCTATCAAACAAACCTATTTGATATCTCACATTAACTTAAATAAGGTTCATTACTGACTGATATAAAAAATAAAGGCTCCTTGAACTGATGGAAATACATGCATCAGAATTACTAACTGAAAAATTTGATTCCTCAATGACAATAAAAAATAATGCACAGGTCATAATGTACCGACACAAGTTAGACTTGTCTGTGCAAATAAACTGGAAAAGGAAACTCCATAGTAACAAAGGAATTACGTTTAAAGGATTTGGGCTTGTGGTTCCATTTAAATGAATGCCTTTAATTAAAGTAAATGAGGTTCAGTAGTTTTTTTTCTTTTTTAATCTCATTGAAGCTTTAGATGAGAGAGATGATGGCGATGAGGGGAGAGGAGAGGGGAGAATTCCTGCTGGCTAGCTCATGTTAGCTCATGTTAGCGAGATTTCAAAACTCCATGGAAGTGATGGTTATGTTTCAGGTGGCTGATCAGGTTTAACGTCTTAAAGCTTGTACTATTTTTCCCTCCTTCACTTGGAGCATTTGTCACAAATAAAGCGAATTATCTTCCTCTGAAACTTTAATGAAGTTCTACACCATCGCCGCCATGTTTTTTTTTTTTATCAGCGCACTGTTCCGCCAGGTGTAACATAAATTCCTCCGTTCCCTCGTTTTCTAGGTGTTCTTTCGGCCTTTTCTATTTTTCCTATTTTTTATGTGTAACATGTGGGAAAATACTGCGATTATCAATTAAAGTCAGCAACTACTAAAATTATGACCGAGTTAACGAGTTGTTTTCTGGCATGAGGGGGTATTCTTGATTTTCCTTACTGAGAAATCGTTTTTCTGATTATGCAGACGTCACTTGAACATAACACTCACTGCCGGTCATTCAATGCTCAGAGGGAGCGAGGCACTGCTGTGTTAAAAAAAAATGTTATCGGAGTTTTTCGTCGTGATATCGGACTTATCGGGATGACGTCATCATTTCCTGTTATCGGGTCGATAGTTATCGCGCATTGTTACTCTTTGATCATTCCTCCTGAAACGGATCATCCTGGCCACCGCCGTCACCGTCAGATAAGAAACAAACTGTAAAACCACATTCACACGCAAGAACTGGAGGGTCCAAACTTCAGATGCTTTGATTTTATCGAGGACCTAAATGAGGCCGTTGAACATTTGTTGACGCTCGTCCGTCTGTGTCGGTTCCTCCTGCAGGAGCTGCATCTGGAGAACAACCTGATCGAGGAGATATCTGAGGCGGTTTTCAACCAGACCACCAGCCTGAATGTAGTTTCCCTCAGACACAACAAGCTGGATGAGACAAAGATCGCTCACATGGCCTGGATCAACCACAGGTCAGACAGAGAGGAAATAAATTATAACCCCCCATCTGGGACCCCCACCCACATCAAGGCAATGATTGGCTCAAAAAAATCTCCAACTTCTTTCTCCTCTGCAGAAACCTGGAGTCCATCGACCTCTCACATAACGAGTTTTACCTGGTTCCATCCTTCCTGCCCAAATCTCTGGTCCACTTGGTGCTGGTGGGAAACAACATTGAGAGGATACCCGGTAAGTGACAAGTCAACGGAACATTTCTAGGTGCGTTTCCTTTATCGGGGGGGGGTCTGGGAGAAAACCAAGAGCCTGGAACAACCTCGTCCTTGGTCCTTTCAGTCGTCCCGTCTCCATTACAGTCGGATCCGGTGACTTAAAGCACCACCGCACCGTATTTCTTGGTGGTGGCAGTGGTTTTAGTTTCTTAGTGCAGTGGTGGTGATGAATGGGAAAACCACGGCTCACTCTTGAAAGGGCCCCTGAATGTCATCTCCTGCTAACGGCGTAACCAAGCAGCGCCACGTCAACACCGCCTCCCGTCCAAAAGCTGCTCAGAGGCTGAAGGACCGAACCCAAGGCAGGGACACGTTTGGGCCGGTATAAATTCTTGCTGCAGGGCCATTCCTGCTAACAGAGACATGCATCACGTTTGCAGTCCTGTAAAACGATCACAGACCACCGCTGATGGAAATCCACCTCAGGTTGCTGCGCACTCGCTTCAAAACATTTGTGGCTCTCAACTGAACTGCGGAGAAGGCTTAGACTGATTTAATTCACCGTCCAGACAGTTGATACGCAGTCACGACCTGCTGGCAGGACAGTGTCATGACGTTCAGATGGTCTGGGTGTCCCCTCAGGGTGCTCCAGGACTATGGGGTACTGGTTCTGTTGCTACGGGAGTTCAAATACAAATGGAGCGAGAGTTTGGCCGTCGGCAGTAGTGAGTCAGAGTCGGTCCAGGTGGAGGGGGGACTCCAGGGCTGCCCTCCGTCACCGATCATCTTCATAACGTCTATGAACAGAACTTCTCAGCTGGAGGGGGGTCCAGTTTCACGGTCAGGATTTCGTTTTTGCTTGTGGTTCTGCTGGTGCCATGGAGTTGGGGATCTTGTGAGGCGGCAGGGATGAGAATCTGCACCTTCAGATCTGAGACCACGGTTCTCAGTCAGACTTGTCTGACTGAGGCGTCTTGAGGAGGTCTTGATCGTGGATTAGGGAAGAAGGGAAGAGGAGATCGATGGGCGCACTGGTGCGGTGTCTGTTGTGGTGGAGAGAGTTGAGCCAGAAGGTGAGACTCTGTTAACCAGGTAGTCTCAGGAACTGTTGGTGGTGACAGAAGGAACAGGACTGTGAATCCAACCAGCTGACATGAGCTTTTTCTGCTGGTTGGCTGGAGTTTATCGGAGTGTAATCATCTTTTAGTGTGTTTTCTCATCTTCTGTGTGGACTGTAATTTAAATTAAAAGTTTGTTTTATGTAAACTGAATGTTCTGGAAAGGCTGTGTGTGCCTGAACGGTTCATCTTATTAGACGAACCCGAAATCAACAGTCACCAAAACAAATACTTTCTTCATTTAAACACTCATTTGTAGACCTAATCAATGGGTGCGTTTACATGGGAAGTTTAATTCCTCTTTAATTCAGAATTAAAGTTAAAGCCGAATAAAAGTTACCATGTAAACACTTAATTCCATATGAAAGTGTCAATTCCAAATTAAACTTAATTCCAAAGTAAGTGGCTGGTTTATTCCCATTTTAATTCCGCATTAAATAATTCCGCGGTCATGTTTACACTCATTCCTCTTTAAATTAATTCCCGTCTTTCTGCGCATGCTAGTTCTCTTGCCCGTCTGTCGCAATGACGCTTATATTCCGCGCTGGGCTTGTTTTCAAAACAAAGTTTCAAGATGGCAGCACGCAGTAAACGGTGGTCAAGAGCAGAGACGATTTATTTAATAAATAGCTTGGAGGAACTGGAAATAATTAAAAGAACAGATGGCAGGAAACATAAAAATTGTGAGCTTTTCAAAGCGGCCAGGTTAAATGAAGGAGGTTTCACAGATAGAGATGCCACCCAGGTCAAAAATAAGTGAAATGTTGTTGCTAACCGAGTTAGCTAAGTTTGTTTTTTTCTGGTAGATGTAAAGACGTCCACCCCCCCATCCAATCAGAACCCTTCCCAACCCCCAGACCTAAAGCGGAGTTGGATAAAGCCGAACCAACGTGTTTTCCATGTAAACCTCAATTCGGAATTACTATTTCCATGTAAACTCGAAGGAAAATAGTTTAATTCAGAATTATTTAATTCCTAATTATTAATTCCGTGTTAAAAAACATCATGTAACCGCAGCCAATGAATCAGTAACAACAGCTGTTTTATAAGATGACCAATCCCTCCACAGGTTACGTCTTCGCCCATATGGACCCTGGTTTAGAGTACCTCTACCTCTCCTACAACAAACTGGACGGAGAGGGAATCGAACCAGAGTCGTTCTTCGGCACATATCACTCCATGGTGGAAATGTGCTTGGATCACAATCAGCTGGTCTACGTGCCGGCTGGGATCAACGAAATGACCGGCTTACACTTCCTGAGACTGGACAACAACAGGATCAGGTATGAAGCCGTTCATGTTCGTAACTCTGAGCCTCCAGACAGTTCACTGTCATGGTCTCTCACTGGGAATGAAGCTCCAATTTCAGAAAAATGCTAATAATAAAGCTTTTTTAAATGTCAGAGCTCAGGAGCAAAATCTAAACAGGTGGCATTTAACAGAGCAGCATTTAACTAGCTGGTCTCTAGCAGTAGAGACCAGCTAGAGTCCAGTAAAGACTAGCAGCAGAGTCCAGTAAAGACCAGCTGCAGAGTCCAGTAAAGACCAGCTGCAGAGTCCAGTAAAGACCAGCAGCAGAGTCCAGTAGAGACCAGCAGCAGAGTCCAGTAAAGACCAGCTGCAGAGTCCAGTAAAGACCAGCAGCAGAGTCCAGTAAAGACCAGCAGCAGAGTCCAGTAGAGACCAGCTACAGAGTCCAGTAGAGACCAGCAGCAGAGTCCAGTAGAAACCAGCTACAGAGTCCAGTAGAGACCAGCTACAGAGTCCAGTAGAGACTAGCAGCAGAGTCCAGTAAAGACCAGCAGCAGAGTCCAGTAAAGACTAGCAGCAGAGTCCAGTAAAGACCAGCAGCAGAGTCCAGTAAAGACCAGCAGCAGAGTCCAGTAAAGACCAGCAGCAGAGTCCAGTAAAGACCAGCAGCAGAGTCCAGTAAAGACTAGCAGCAGAGTCCAGTAGAGACCAGCTACAGAGTCCAGTAGAGACCAGCAGCAGAGTCCAGTAAAGACCAGCAGCAGAGTCCAGTAAAGACCAGCTACAGAGTCCAGTAAAGACCAGCTGCAGAGTCCAGTAAAGACTAGCAGCAGAGTCCAGTAGAGACCAGCTACAGAGTCCAGTAAAGACTAGCAGCAGAGTCCAGTAGAGACCAGCAGCAGAGTCCAGTGAAGACTAGCAGCAGAGTCCAGTAAAGACTAGCAGCAGAGTCCAGTGAAGACTAGCAGCAGAGTCCAGTAAAGACTAGCAGCAGAGTCCAGTAGAGACCAGCTACAGAGTCCAGTAAAGACCAGCTACAGCAGAGTCCAGTCCAGTAGCAGAGTCCAGTAGCAGCAGAGTCCAGTAGAGACCAGCTGCAGAGTCCAGTAAAGACCAGCTAGCACAGAGTCCAGTAAAGACTAGCAGCAGAGTCCAGTAGAGAGACCAGCAGAGCAGAGTCCAGTAAAGACCAGCAGCAGAGTCCAGTAAGAGACCAGCCGCAGAGTCAGTTAGACAAGCCAGTAGCAGCAGAGTCCAGAGTAAAGACCAGCAGCAGAGTCCAGTAGAGACCAGCAGCAGAGTCCAGTAAAGACAGCAGCAGAGTCCAGTAAAGACCAGCTGCAGAGTCCAGTAAGACAGCAGCAGAGTCCAGTTAGACCAGCACAGAGTCCAGTAGAGACCAGCAGCAGAGTCCAGTAAAGACCAGCAGCAGAGTCCAGTAGACCAGCAGCAGAGTCCAGTAGAGAGCAGCAGAGTCCAGTAGAGACCAGCAGCAGAGTCCAGTAGAGTCCAGTAGAGACCAGCTGCAGAGTCCAGTAAAGACCAGCAGCAGAGTCCAGTAGAGCAGACAGAGTCCAGCAGCAGAGTCCAGTAGAGACCAGCAGCAGAGTCCAGTAGAGACCAGCTACAGAGTCCAGTAGAGACTAGAGACCAGAGCTGCAGAGTCCAGTAGAGACAGCAGCAGCAGAGTCCAGTAAAGACCAGCAGCAGAGTCCAGTAAAGTAGACTAGCAGCAGCAGAGTCCAGTCCAGTAAGACCAGCAGCAGAGTCCAGTAAAGACCAGCAGCAGAGTCCAGTAAAGACTAGCAGCAGAGTCCAGTAAAGACCAGCAGCAGAGTCCAGTAGAGACCAGCAGCAGAGTCCAGTAAAGACCAGCTACAGAGTCCAGTAGAGACCAGACCAGCAGCAGAGTCCAGTAAGACCAGCAGCAGAGTCCAGTAGAGACCAGCAGCAGAGTCCAGAGTAGAGACCAGCAGCAGAGTCCAGTAAAGACCTAGCAGCAGAGTCCAGTAGAGACCAGCTACAGAGTCCAGTAGAGACCAGCTGCAGAGTCCAGTAAAGACCAGCAGCAGAGTCCAGTAGAGACCAGCAGCAGAGTCCAGTAGAGACCAGCAGCAGAGTCCAGTAGAGACCAGCTACAGAGTCCAGTAGAGACTAGCTGCAGAGTCCAGTAAAGACCAGCAGCAGAGTCCAGTAGAGACCAGCAGCAGAGTCCAGTAGAGACCAGCTACAGAGTCCAGTAGAGACCAGCTGCAGAGTCCAGTAGAGACCAGCAGCAGAGTCCAGTAAAGACTAGCAGCAGAGTCCAGTAGAGACCAGCAGCAGAGTCCAGTAAAGACCAGCAGCAGAGTCCAGTAAAGACCAGCAGCAGAGTCCAGTAAAGACCAGCAGCAGAGTCCAGTAGAGACCAGCTACAGAGTCCAGTAGAGACCAGCAGCAGAGTCCAGTAGAAGACCAGCTACAGAGTCCAGTAGAGACCAGCTACAGAGTCCAGTGAGAGCAGCAGAGTCCAGTAAAGAGTCAGCAGAGAGTCCAGTAGAGACCAGCAGCAGAGTCCAGTAAAGACCAGCAGCAGAGTCCAGTAAAGACCAGCAGCAGAGTCCAGTAAAGACCAGCAGCAGAGTCCAGTAAAGACCAGCAGCAGAGTCCAGTAAAGACTAGCAGCAGAGTCCAGTAGAGTCCAGTAGAGTCCAGTAGAGACCAGCTGCAGAGTCCAGTAAAGACCAGCAGCAGAGCAGAAAGACTAGCAGCAGAGTCCAGAGTCAGCAGAGTCCAGTAAAGACCAGCAGCAGAGTCCAGTAAAGACTAGCAGAGTCCAGTAAAGACAGCAGCAGAGTCCAGTAAAGTAGCAGCAGAGTCCAGTAGAGACCAGCTACAGAGTCCAGTAGAGACCAGCAGAGTCCAGTAAAGACAGCAGAGTCCAGTAGAGACCAGCAGCAGTCCAGTAGAGTCCAGCCAGAGTCCAGCAGCAGAGTCCAGTAGAGACCAGCTGCAGAGTCCAGTAGAGACCAGGCAGCAGCAGAGTCCAGTAGAGAGCCAGTAGAGAGCAGCAGAGTCCAGTAAGACCAGCTAGCAGAGTCCAGTAGAGACAGTCCAGTAGAGACCAGCTGCAGAGTCCAGTAAAGACCAGCAGCAGAGTCCAGTAGAGACCAGCAGCAGAGTCCAGTAAAGACTAGCAGCAGAGTCCAGTAGAGACCAGCTACAGAGTCCAGTAGAGACCAGCAGCAGAGTCCAGTAAAGACCAGCAGCAGAGTCCAGTAGAGACCAGCAGCAGAGTCCAGTAAAGACCAGCAGCAGAGTCCAGTAGAGACCAGCAGCAGAGTCCAGTAGAGACCAGCTACAGAGTCCAGTAGAGACCAGCTACAGAGTCCAGTAGAGACCAGCAGTCCAGTAGAGCCAGCAGCCAGAGTCCAGTAGAGACCAGCAGCAGAGTCCATAAAGAGTCCAGCAGCAGAGTCCAGTAAAGACCAGCAGCAGAGTCCAGTAAAGACCAGCAGCAGAGTCCAGTAGAGACCAGCAGCAGAGTCCAGTAAAGACCAGCAGCAGAGTCCAGTAAAGACCAGCAGCAGAGTCCAGTAAAGACCAGCAGCAGAGTCCAGTAGAGACCAGTACAGAGTCCAGTAGTAGAGACCAGCAGCAGAGTCCAGTAGAGACCAGCAGCAGAGTCCAGAAAGCCAGCAGCAGAGTCCAGTAGAGACCAGCAGCAGAGTCCAGTAAAGACCAGCAGCCAGTAAAGAGCAGCAGAGTCCAGTAAAGACCAGCAGCAGAGTCCAGTAGAGCAGAGTCCAGTAAGTAGCAGCAGAGTCCAGCAGCAGCAGACCAGAGCAGACAGCAGCAGAGTCCAGTAAAGACCAGTAAAGACCAGCAGCAGAGGTTGTAGACCAGAGCAGAGCCTGAGCGACACACTCACAAATGCCAGCCAACATTAAGCTGAAAGTTCACTGGATGGAGAGTTGCTTTGACAACAAGAAACAAAACAAACTGATCCAAGTTTCCATCTGGCAGTCACCCTAAATCTCCTCATCACACACTCACAGGTCCGTGTGTGGCAGCGTGCTTCATAAAAACATCTCATTACTGTTTAAATTACTGTCTGGACTGTGACAAATCCTCCACGTTATTGCAAAGATGGCAAACCCCGACCCTGGAGGGCAAACAGCACCAGTGTTAGCATCATTAGCTACATGACATAAACGTGACTGACGTTAGTCAGGAAACCCCCTAGACAACAAAAAGCTCTTTTGAGTTTTCATTATTTCACTCAAACAACCACACTCCTAATTACTCATAAATCAATCATTTATGATAATTTCATCTGATGAGAAACATAAAACATAAGAATTTACCAGCTTTCACAGGTTTGGAATCTACCGAGACCAAAACAGTTTGTTTCTGTAGCAGACTGTAAACAGGTTTATTTCTGCTGTACAGTAAGACACTTTAACATGGAGGTCAGTGGAGACTGACTCACTGCTGGACCCAGACCCTAGTGGACAGTAGAGGAACCGCAGCCTCTAGTGGTCGGTAGAGGAACCGCAGCCTCTAGTGGCCACTAGAGGAACCGCAGCCTCTAGTGTTCGGTGGAGGAACTGCAGCCTCTAGTGTTCGGTGGAGGAACAGCAGCCTCTAGTGGTCGGTAGAGGAACAGCAGCCTCTAGTGGTCGGTAGAGGAACTGCAGCCTCTAGTGGTCGGTAGAGGAACCGCAGCCTCTAGTGGCCACTAGAGGAACCGGTTCCTCTAGTGGCCACTAGAGGAACCGCAGCCTCTAGTGGTCGGTAGGGGAACCGCAGCCTCTAGTGGTCGGTAGAGGAACTGCAGCCTCTAATGGTCAGTAGAGGAACCGCAGCCTCTAGTGGTCGGTAGGGGAACCGCAGCCTCTAGTGGTCGGTAGAGGAACTGCAGCCTCTAGTGGTCGGTGGAGGAACCGCAGCCTCTAGTGGTCGGTAGAGGAACCGCAGCCTCTAGTGGTCGGTAGAGGAACTGCAGCCTCCAGTGGTCGGTAGAGGAACTGCAGCCTCTAGTGGACAGTAGAGGAACTGCAGCCTCTAGTGGTCAGTAGAGGAACCGCAGCCTCTAGTGGTCGGTAGAGAAACCGCAGCCTCTAGTGGTCGGTAGGGGAACCGCAGCCTCCAGTGGTCGGTAGAGGAACTGCAGCCTCCAGTGGTCGGTAGAGGAACTGCAGCCTCTAGTGGACAGTAGAGGAACTGCAGCCTCTAGTGGACAGTAGAGGAACTGCAGCCTCTGGTGGTCGGTAGAGGAACTGCAGCCTCTAGTGGTCGGTAGAGGAACTTTCTTCTTCTGTCCCACATGTCCCGGCTCTAACTGCATCCCTGTGCTGTGACTTCCAGGAGCATCCCTGATGAAGGCATCTGCGACCCGAGTCACAACGGTGACGCCACCCTGGTGGCCCTGAGGCTGGAAAACAACTACATCAACGCCAACAAGATCTCCCCCACAGCCTTCTCCTGTGTTCGCTCCTCTTCAAGCGTGGTCCTAAAACCCCAGAAGACCAAGTGACCAGAAGCTGCACGCAACCAAAAAAAAAACTAAGAGACACGCTTCAAGCCCCCACAACACAAGATTCTGGATGCGGGTCTGCCAGAAGAAGCCAGAATGGAAAATCCCCTCATGATCTCCCGCTGACGACACGAGATAAAACACGACTAGGACACGAGGTTCACGTGTTACCATCTGACATGAGACATCGGCACGCAGGTGCTGCTGATGTCATTTACTTCATGAGAAAGTTCTGGTAGCTCATATTCCTGGCCTTCAGCTTTATAAGCCATGCGTAATATTTTCTTCCACTCGGTTCTTACAAGCACATGGTGGGCTGCTCCTCAGCAACATCAGGCTGGTGAGAACATGACGGGACTACAACAGACTTCAAGAGTCACATCTGCCTCCTTTTGGTAAAAACGTTAAACTCTCTAAAATGGAAAGAATCCCAACAGCACAGACAGTAAAATGAAAATACTAATAAAGAAATGGAAAGAATTCCTGTGCAGGGAGACCGCAGCACATTACTTTTAACAGCCTCGGCACCTTCATGTTCCATTTCCCACCCCCACTTCTTCCAGCGACTCTTTTTTTTTTTTTTTTTTTCATGAAAAGAGAAAGAAGTGAGGTCACATGTTACACACTCATTGAACGTTTTGTGTTACAGATTAGCAGCAAGTTTAAGGATCTGAGCCAAGTCGTCCTGCAGACAGAGAGACTGGACGGAAACCTCATCCAGCACCGTTAAAGGGAAACCCTGGAGCTGGAACTACTCCAGCTCAGTTGTTTAGGGCTGTAAACATTCATTAGGCACCAGAACAACACGTGCAGTTTTAATTCGATCGGACCGTATGTTTGCAGCAAAATGGCAATTAACGATAACCCAGAGAGCAGACCTGCTCATGTCAGAATAAACTGGTGTTATAAGCCTCTGCTGAGACTCAAAACTGTCATTCCAGTTGAGTGAAAGACTTGTCAGAGTTCCTACAGACAACTGAGGTGTGAGGTGTGATGTACAGGTCGACTTTATGAAACTCCAGTCAACAGATCAGGAGGAGGAGTCATGGCCTCTGCTTCCACTGAACTGACACATTTAATCAGTTGATATAAATGGAGGTGTTAGTCATGTTTTCTCCTTGAATCCTTTAAGCATCGCTGGAGGCGTGTTGAAATGTTTTAAATGATGGTATGTCTTGGGGTGTTCGTGTCACGTCTCAGACAACATGTCAGTGAGCAGCAGGTGGTCAGGTGACTCACCTGTCAGCCGACACAAGTGTGGAACTGGGAGACTAGTGTGGACCTGTGAGACGAGAGTGGAGCTGTGAGACGAGAGTGGAGCTGTGAGACGAGTGTGGAGCTGTGGGACGAGTCTGGAGTTGTGGGACTAGTGTGGAGCTGTGGGACGAGTGTGGAGCTGTGAGATGAATGTGGAGCTGTGAGACGAATGTGGAGCTGTGAGACTAGTATGGAGCTGTGAGATGAATGTGGAGCTGTGAGACGAATGTGGACCTGTGAGATGAATGTGGAGCTGTGGGACGAGTGTGGAGCTGTGAGACGAGTGTGGAGCTGTAGACGAGTGTGGAGCTGTGAGCCTAGTGTGGAGCTGTGAGATGAATGTGGAGCTGTGAGACGAATGTGGACCTGTGAGATGAATGTGGAGCTGTGAGACGAATGTGGACCTGTGAGATGAATGTGGAGCTGTGAGACTAGTGATGGAGCTGTGGAGCTGTGGAGAATGTGCTGTGAGACGAATGTGGACCTGTGAGATGAATGTGGAGCTGTGGGACGAGTGTGGAGCTGTGAGACGAGTGTGGAGCTGTAAGACGAGTGTGGAGCTGTGAGACTAGTGTGGAGCTGTGAGAGGAATGTGGACCTGTGAGATGAATGTGGAGCTGTGAGACTAGTATGGAGCTGTGAGATGAATGTGGAGCTGTGAGACGAATGTGGACCTGTGAGATGAATGTGGAGCTGTGAGACTAGTATGGAGCTGTGAGATGAGTGTGGAGCTGTGAGACTAGTATGGAGCTGTGAGACGAGTGTGGAGCTGTGGGACGAGTGTGGAGCTGTGAGATGAATGTGGAGCTGTGAGACGAATGTGGAGCTGTGAGACTAGTATGGAGCTGTGAGACGAGTGTGGAGCTGTGGGACGAGTGTGGAGCTGTGAGATGAATGTGGAGCTGTGAGACGAGTGTGGAGCTGTGAGACGAGTGTGGAGCTGTGAGACTAGAGTGGAGCTGTGAGATGAATGTGGAGCTGTGGGACTAGTGTGGAGCTGTGAGACAAGTGTGGAGCTGTGAGATGAATGTGGAGCTGTGAGATGAATGTGGAGCTGTGAGACAAGTGTGGAGCTGTGAGATGAATGTGGAGCTGTGAGACGAATGTGGACCTGTGAGATGAATGTGGAGCTGTGAGACTAGTATGGAGCTGTGAGACGAGTGTGGAGCTGTGAGATGAATGTGGAGCTGTGGGACTAGTGTGGAGCTGTGAGACAAATGTGGAGCTGTGAGACGAATGTGGAGCTGTGAGATGAATGTGGACCTGTGAGATGAATGTGGAGCTGTGAGATGAATGTGGAGCTGTGAGACAAGTGTGGAGCTGTGAGATGAATGTGGAGCTGTGAGATGAATGTGGAGCTGTGGGACTAGTGTGGAGCTGTGAGATGAATGTGGAGCTGTGAGATGAATGTGGACCTGTGAGAAATGTGGAGCTGTGAGACAAGTGTGGAGCTGTGAGATGAATGTGGAGCTGTGGGACTAGTGTGGAGCTGTGAGATGAATGTGGAGCTGTGAGATGAATGTGGACCTGTGAGATGAACGTGGAGCTGTGAGATGAATGTGGAGCTGTGAGACTAGTATGGAGCTGTGAGATGAATGTGGAGCTGTGAGACTAGTGTGGAGCTGTGAGATGAATGTGGAGCTGTGAGACGAGTGTGGAGCTGTGGGACGAGTGTGGAGCTGTGAGATGAATGTGGAGCTGTGGGATGAATATGGAGCTGTGGGACGAATGTGGACCTGTGAGATGAATATGGAGCTGTGAGATGAATGTGGAGCTGTGGGATGAATATGGAGCTGTGAGACTAGTGTGGAGCTGTGAGATGAATATGGAGCTGTGAGATGAATGTGGACCTGTGAGATGAATATGGAGCTGTGAGATGAATGTGGAGCTGTGGGACGAGTGTGGAGCTGTGAGACTAGTGTGGAGCTGTGAGACGAGTGTGGAGCTGTGAGATGAATGTGGAGCTGTGGGACGAATGTGGACCTGTGAGATGAATATGGAGCTGTGAGATGAATGTGGAGCTGTGGGATGAATATGGAGCTGTGAGATGAATGTGGAGCTGTAGGATGAGTGTGGGGCTGTGAGACGAGTGTGGAGCTGTGAGATGAATGTGGAGCTGTGGGACGAATGTGGACCTGTGAGATGAATATGGAGCTGTGAGATGAATGTGGAGCTGTGGGACGAGTGTGGAGCTGTGAGACTAGAGTGGAGCTGTGAGACGAGTGTGGAGCTGTGAGATGAATATGGAGCTGTGGGAAGAATGTGGACCTGTGAGATGAATATGGAGCTGTGAGATGAATGTGGAGCTGTGGGATGAGTGTGGAGCTGTGAGACGAATTTTCTACATTTAAAAATTGGTGAACTTTCTTCTTATTGCAAATTTGTGAATAGTCCATGAAGGAGAATCATTCATCCATCCATCCACCATCCATCCATCCATCCATCCATCCATCCATCCACCCATCCACCATCCATCCATCCATCCATCCATCCATCCATCCATCCATCCATCCATCCATCCATCCATCCATCCATCCATCCATCCATCCATCCATCCATCCATCCATCCATCCATCCATCCATCCATCCATCCATCCATCCATCCATCCATCCATCCATCCATCCATCCATCCATCCATCCATCCATCCATCCATCCATCCATCCATCCATCCGGAAGGTGGAAGCACAGGCCATGAACTCCATCTGAGTCTACTCTGTCAACTGCTGTGACAGGAGTTCACAGCAGTTGACTGGAGACACTGATGGCCCTGGTTTGTCTGTAGGGGCCCTGGTGTGTCTCTAGGGGGGCTGGTTTGTCTCTAGGGGCCCTGGTTTGTCTGTAGGGGGGCTGGTTTGTCTGTAGGGGCCTTGGTCTGTCTGTAGGGGCCCTGGTGTGTCTCTAGGGGCCCTGGTTTGTCTGTAGGGTCCCTGGTCTGTCTCTAGGGCCCCCGGTCTGTCTGTCTGATGAACATCCCTCTGGGCTGCAGACAGACTCTGCTGTCTCTCTGCTTTGATTCATGCCGTCTTCATTCCCGACCACAGAGACTCTCCTCCCCATCTATGAGACCTGGGCTTCGTTGAGGCTTGAATTCCAGTCTCTCAATAATCAAGCATAAAAAACTCTGAGATAACTTTAACTTTGATCCCCATCTGCATTTGAACTACCAACCGGTGTCGCTGCACAGCTGCCCAACATCTGCACTGTCCATGAATAGAAGCTTTCTGCAGCTCGTAGAAGAACCGCTGCATGATGTTCCAGTCAACAGCTACTATTTGAATAATTACTCCCAGATCGTTAGACCGGCCAGCAGGCTTTAATCACGTTCAGCCGTTTGAACGCGCTGACTGAACGTTAATCACAGAAATGTAAATAAATGTTCTCGTTTCAGTCACGACTTCATGTATAAAACATCTGAACATAAAGGCAGCGTCATAGTGTAACCATCTCCTGTGTTTCTGTCGGTGTCGTGTGTCAGCTGCTCTCGTTTCTCGTTCATATACTCATTATTTCTTTAGTTTCACTTCCATATTGACTGTTTATGTTCTCTGCATCTGTTTATGGTTTATTTCCACATCTGTAATCTATGGGTTCCTCTTCGGTTCTTCTGGCCTTTACTCACCTGTTCTGGACTGAGTCTGTACATCCAACCTGGACTGGTAATAAAAAAAACTTTGACATTTTTCTGATGTTCATTTTGTGTCCTGAGTCCAAGTTTGTCTTTAGCTCGTTTACATACTGTAACAACCAGGAGTTAAACTGGGCTGGGGGGGGGGGTCACCGGGGTCCAGGACCAGCAGCCCCATCATCATGGGATGCTTAATTATCCCTAACGATGCACATTTCAACACCTGTCCCAACCTTACGGCTGTAGAAAGGCTCACAAACACCACACTGAACCTACCGATTCAGGTGCTGAAGGTGTTTTTACTGGACGGTGGGACAGGAGCAGCGGAGGGCGGGGGGTCCCCACAGGTCCCCACAGGTCCCCACAGGGACCAGTGCTTGGTCCACGTGGTCGACGATGTTCTCCCAAATCTAACAATCCTCAACACTGGCCTGAGAGAGGTCACCACCGCTGACAGCATGACCCCCGAAGACCCCCAGAGACCCCCAAAGACCCCTGAAGACCTTTGAAGACCTCTGAAGACCTCCAAAGACCTCTGAAGACCCCCAAAGACCCTTGAAGACCTTTGAAGACCTTTGAAGACCTCTGAAGACCCCCAAAGACCCCTGAAGACCTCCGAAGACCTCTGAAGACCCCTGAAGAACCCCAAAGACCCCCCCAAAGACCTCTGAAGACCCCCAAAGACCCCTGAAGACCTTTGAAGACCTCTGAAGACCCCCAAAGACCCCTGAAGACCCCCAAAGACCCCTGAAGACCGCTGAAGACCCCCAAAGACCCCTGAAGACCCCCCAAAGACCCCTGAAGACTGCTGAAGACCCCCAAAGACCCCTGAAGACCCCTGAAGACCGCTGAAGACCTCTGAAGACCTCTGAAGACCTCCGAAGATCCCCGAAGACCTCTGAAGACCCCCAAAGACCTTTGAAGACCTTTGAAAATCTCTGAAGACCCCTGAAGACCCTCAAAGACCCCTGGAGACCCCCGAAGACCCCTGAAGACCCCCAAAGACCCCTGAAGACCCCTGAAGACCTCTGAAGACTTTTGAAGACCTCTGAAGACCCCCGAAGACCTCTGAGACCTTCAGAGAGCTGTCAGGTTTACCGGGGCAGGGGAGCAGATCCACTTCCAGCCCAAACCTGGATGCCAGTCTGAGAGCTTCAAGTTGATCTTGGTGGACATCAGATGCCGCAGAGAAGGTGCTCCTGAGAGGGCCACATTGAAGAGGTGAATGGATGGAGGCAGGCCAGGTACCAGGAGCTGGTGGAGGAGTGGAGGAGGGCAGGCTGGAAGACATGCTGCCAGCTGTGGAAGAGGGTGCAGGAGCTTTGGTGGCCCGTCTCCAGGACTGAAGACAACCATCGGGTCCACCTTGAAGGCAGCAGAACAGATCTCCCGGCTGCTGGGACACAAGCCAGGGTCTGATCAACCCTGGTTGGGTGTGATGCTGAAAGACCTGAAAGACCCGATGACCTCAGGGAGGTCCCTGAAGATGTGTCCCAGCCGGGCCTATAGTACTCCAGTTCAGGATCTAGACCCGAGTCTGATTCTCAGGACTCGTGACTCCACTTGGACATTAACTTGTGACGTTTGCAAGCAGAACGCTGTGCATGTGTTTTTGATCCTGAAGGTCAGAATCAGGATCCGTGTGGATCAGGGTTGGGACTTCTTCCCAGGTCCAATTCAAGCACTTTCAAGGTCCATTTGAAACTTTTCCACCACTTTATTAGACAAAAATTCAAATATTGAATTAAATATGTTGTCATTAATCAAAATTGTGCTTCTAATAGCAGCATAAGAAAACAGTCTGAAATGAGACTTTAATTAAGACTACCTTTTTTTTAAAGACGAATACCTGACCATGTCTCGTAATTCTAACCCTAGAATTATATCTTACCCTAATTTGCAATTCAGATTTGGAGTTTAATAGACATACACTATATTTTAGATAGAAATAATTTAAATCTGGCGTTATTCTCTATCAAAGAGAATCCTGGATTATTACTTTTGAATGAGATGTGACCAGTTCAAAGGTCAGGGTTCGCTGGTGCAGCCGTCATTATTTCAAACCAAATTCATGGACTTTTCAAGCCTTGAAAGAACAACATTAAACCTCAAGTTCTTTCAGTGCCGCTGTGAACTCAGTAGTTCACACACCTTAAAGCCTCGTGTGAGCCAAGCATCGACATCCACACTTGGAGGCAGGTGTTGTTGCAGTTCCTCAGCTGGCCACTAGGTGCTGCCTCCAAGAGCGGATCAGATGTTTCAGCCTCTGAGGATCCTTTCAAGGACCCTTCCAAGCAGAGGTATGCTGGGACCTGCTGTCAATCATCCCAAGACTCGCAGGCTGATGGCGGTGGGATAAACCGACGGGTCCCAGCAGGGGTCCCAGCAGAGCTCCCCCCCGTCCCAGTTTCAGCTCTGGCAGACAAATTTGATCAGAATGAATCAAAAGTTATTTTAATGGTCATCCTGGACGAACGTAAACTACACCTGAAACAGCCGACTGCAGCATGGCACCGTGCAGCGGGAGGAAAAAGAGGCTTCAGAATCACAGAGGAAACATGGAGGACGTCACCGCGGGGTCTGTGCAGATCTATCTGCAGTCAACGGAGTGACCAGAGTCAGGACAGATACAGATGAGAGGTCTGAACGCCTCAGTTTCTAACCTTTCCTACCAACCTATAACCCACCTGAAGCCAGTCAACGTCCCAGTCATCATCTGGAACAAGAGCAGACTCAAACATCTGGTTAAACCAGCCTGGTGT
This sequence comes from Hirundichthys speculiger, assembly GCA_018398805.1. Taxonomy (NCBI): domain Eukaryota; kingdom Metazoa; phylum Chordata; class Actinopteri; order Beloniformes; family Exocoetidae; genus Hirundichthys; species Hirundichthys speculiger. The sequence goes on along the minus strand of JAGFBZ010002443.1, from coordinate 90,570 downwards.
TTCACGTGGAGCAGCGTGGGGCTCTGTCAGGGTTAGTTTCATCCCGACGTCTGCACATCCAGGGTATCAACCAGCATGTTTAGTTGTACTTTCTGTTATCACAGTAACATCTCGGGCTTCAGAGACGAAGCGGAGCCACGATGATCGCTCCTGAGTGATTAATGATGTCGCTCCATGCCGCGCTCGTTCAGGGAACGCTGGAAAAGCCGACTCAATCATAATATTTTCCCCTGCGAGCCTGAGGTTTGGGTTCATTTCTTTCAGTAGCAGACATCTGAAGGATGACTGGAAGAGGAAAAACTACGGCTGTGATGGGCACACAAACCCCCACTTCTCCTCTGCCGACACACGGTGGAAATATTAGGTCACCGTATGTGGACAGGAATAAATATAAAGGTAGGAAAGCAATAAAAACAAGAATCAGGAAGCGTGTGGTCAGTTTCTGAGGATGCTGGCGGGCGCCGTGTCGCCGTGATTCAGCTGGAAAACTTTCTCTGAATGAAGCAGAACTCAGAGATTAAAGGTTTTTTTTTTGCTGACATGAACAGCTGCTTCGCTCATCAGCTCCAAGTATCAAGCGCATGAAAGAATATCAGTCACGTGAGCTCATCAGAGCTTCACAGGATGAGGCTGGAGCTGACAGCCGAATGTTCTCAGCAGATATGTCAGGACTATCTGGATAAACCCACTGTGACATCAGACAGCAGATTAGGAGATTAGGAGACCAGATTATAACCTGGCTACGGCGGCCTAAGACACTAATTAATAATTATTTACCTTCGTTCTGATCAAATCAGTCCTCACGTCCTCATTTCAGGCGTCGCTACTGAAACGAGCGCTGCAGAGCTGAGACCAGGACCAGAGGAGAAACATGTTTGATGCTTCTGGTCTTAGCGTCGCCCTGGAAACCCAGATGATGAACACGTAAAAACAAAGACCAGAGCAGGAACCGTCCACCAGGACCGGGCCGGCCCAACAGTCTTCTCTTTTATAATCAGTAACTTCTGTGACAGATCTTTGGTCACAGCTCAGAAGTCCAGCTGAGGAGCTAAAGTGATGAGAACAGCAATCAAAACCAGACACTTCATCAGGTCCACCCTGCTGGTACCGGGTTGGACCCCCTTCTGCCTTCAGAACATAGATCCAACAAGGTTTGGTCCATATTTTCATGACAGCATCACCAGCTGCTGCTCATCCGTGATGAACCTCCAGTTCCTCCACATCCCAGAGCTGCTCTACTGGACTGAGATCTGGAGACTGTGGAGGACATCTGGAGTCCAGTGAACTCATTGTTCCAGAAACCAGTCTGAGATGGTTGGAGCTTTATGACATGGAGCGTCATCCTGCTGGAAGGATCCATCAGAAGACGGTCCATTGTGGTCATGAAGAGATGAAGATCAGCAACAAACTTCAGGTAGACTGTGGTACTGACACGATGCTCAGTAGGTACTGATGGACCTAACGAGTGTCAGGAAAATATCCTCCACACCATTACACCACCAGCAGCAGAAGCCTGAACCATTAATACCAGGATGGATCCATGCTTTCATGTTGGTTCCTCCAAGTTCTGACCATCTGAATGTGTCAGCAGAAATCCAGACTCATCAGACCAGACAACGTTCTTCAATCTTCTGTGGTCCAGTTCTGGTGAGTCTTTCTGAATTTTAGCCTCAGTTTCATGTTTTTAGCTGACAGTCTTCTGCTGCTGGAGAACATCCTCCTTAAGGTTGGATGTGTTGTACGTTTAGAGATGTTCTTCTGCAGACCTCGGTTGTAACCAGTGGTTATTTGAGTTCCAGTTGTCTTTCTGGTCTGGTCATTCTCGGGATATCTTCTCTTCCTGGACCGTCCTCTGTAAACCCTAGAGATGGATGTGGAGAAGATCCCAGTAGATCAGCAGTTTCTGAAAGACTCAGACCACCAACCAGGACACGTTCAGAGTCTCTTAAACCACCTTTCTTCTCCAGTCAGATGCTGGTTTGAACTGCAGCAGATCATCTTCACCACGTCTACATGAAGAAATGATTGAGCTGCTGCCATGTGATTGGCTGATTAGAGATCTGCGTTAACGAGCAAATGATTGAGCTGCTGCCATGTGATTGGCTGATTAGAGATCTGCGTTAACGAGCAGTTGGACAGGTGGACCTGATGAAGTGGCCGGTGAGTGTAATTCTACCTGATGTGTACAGCTGTTATGGATGTAGAATCTATAAAGACCAAAAATGTTTCTGTACCAGACTGTAGATATGTTTATTTCTGCCGTAAAGTTAACCTTAAACAATAACCTTAATGAATGACTCACTGTTGAAACCAGTGGTCGGCTGAGGAACTGCAGTCTCTAGTGGTCGGTAGAGGAACTGCAGCCTCTAGTGGTCAATAGAGGAACTGCAGCCTCTAGTGGTCAATAGAGGAACTGCAGCCTCTAGTGGTCAATAGAGGAACTGCAGCCTCTAGTGGTCAATAGAGGAACCGCAGCCTCTAGTGGTCAGTAGAGGAACTGCAGTCTCTAGTGGTCAGTAGAGGAACCGCAGCCACTAGTGGTCAATAGAGGAACCGCAGCCTCTAGTGGTCAGTAGAGGAACCGCAGCCACTAGTGGTCAGTAGAGGAACCGCAGCCACTAGTGGTCAGTAGAGGAACCGCAGCCACTAGTGGTCAGTAGAGGAACCGCAGCCACTAGTGGTCGATAGAGGAACTGCAGCCACTAGTGGTCGATAGAGGAACTGCAGCCTGTAGTGGTCGCTAGAGGAACTCTAGTGGTCAGTAGAGGAACTGCTGTCTCTAGTGGTCAGTAGAGGAACCGCAGCCACTAGTGGTCAGTAGAGGAACCGCAGCCACTAGTGGTCGATAGAGGAACCGCAGCCACTAGTGGTAAGTAGAGGAACCGCAGCCTCTAGTGGTCGATAGAGGAACCGCAGCCACTAGTGGTCGATAGAGGAACTGCAGCCTCTAGTGGTCAATAGAGGAACTGCAGCCTGTAGTGGTCGCTAGAGGAACTCTAGTGGTCAGTAGAGGAACTGCAGTCTCTAGTGGTCAATAGAGGAACTCCAGTGGTCAGTAGAGGAACTACAGTCTCTTGTTGTCAATTTATGTGCTGACACATGACAATGGGTCAAAATTAAATGAACTAACCAAACCGAAGGTGCAACAAGCTCAAAGGTGTGGGGACAGTAGATCTAACCAGCTTCATCGGGAGATGAAGTATTAAATTCTAGACTTTTTTCTGAAGCTTGTATGAAGATCAGGTCAGGTGCACCTGTGGAGGCTGATGTCATGCAGGACTTCCAGCTCTTTTAAAATGAAATCCTGGCAGGAAGACGTTCCTGTAGAAACTCAAGCAACAACCACGCTGAGGCAACTTGTTGGCGCAGGCGCCATGTTTGATGCCCCGGTCACTTACGGCTCTCAGAAGGCCTTCAGACGGAGGAAACTCTCCTCAGCACAGGAGCAAACTCCAGAGCGATCCCAGACATCTGAGAGGGTGGAAAGTATGAGATCCTTAGAGAGAAGAGACATCCTACCCTCCTCCCAACAGGAACGCAGACCTCGCTAAGGAAATTATCTCTAATGCTTAATTTGCAGTTAGAGTACTGGATTTCCAACAATTACGCCATCAAGTCCTTCACCACCACAAACCAGTTTCCCTCCTTCTTTGCCATTTAAGCTACAGAATGAAAACAGCTTGCGGTAGGCCAGGCGGCAAACAAGTATGACGTTTTTATGAACTGAAAATGACGGCGTGACTGCTTGAAGTCAGAGCTGTGCATTTTTTAAAGTTTCGGTTTCTCCGCTGTTTATCCAGACAAACACAATAAATGAGCGTACACCCCAAAGTCCGTGGTCCTTCAGTCCGGACAAACAAAGCCTGCGTGCTCTCAAGACCGTCAGAGAGGGGAAACTCAAAGGCAGGTTTGCATCAGGATCTAATCAGAGCTCTGAAATGTCTGGGAAAATCATGTCCTTTAAACTGACGGTCTGGCTCGGAGCTGAGCATTGTTCCAGCGCCGGAGCGGCGGTTATGAGCGGTGGGAAAGCCAGTCTGAGGCACCAGCAAGGGAACCATGACTGTGGGCCGACGTCCAGACCAGATAGGAGTAGCTGACGGCGTAACGCGCTCCGGTCGGTTTGCCGACGCCGTAGTCTGACGCTAAACACAAAGAAATAATCAACTCCGAGGTAAGAAACCCTCCCTCAGATTTCTCACCGTCTATAAATCGTTTTCTGGATGCGGTCGGTGACTCACTGACCTCCACCGACATGAACACCGACTCTCCCCCCCGTACTATCCCTTGAGCTGCTTTTCAAATGAACTTGTAGGTTATATATTGTTTCCAAACAAGTCACGTGTATCACCTTCAGCTTTAAAGACGGTGCATGTGGGATGTAGTGACATCTAGTGGCAACCTTCTGAACACCAGCCAACTGAGACGCAACAAAATCCAAACAAAATCAGTATTACGCCCATAGACAGCTTTAAAGAGACTGTGTAGCAATCCAAATGCTGACCACAAGGGGGCGTACAGCGGTGCCGTACTACCAGCAGAATATTTCTGAAACGCTGAAATCATAGCAAGCGTCTGCTGAAATGAAAAATGAAAAAACAGAGGTATGTTTTAAGGTACATGTGTCAAACTGAAGGCCCATGGAGCAAATCAAGCCCTTCAGTCTGTGAGCGTGCACGGGCGATCGTCCACAACATTTCTGAAGACCAAGCTAACGCTAACGGGTCGTGAAGACAGCAGCCCGGAGACGGTTGAGCTGCCGATTTAACGGAAACGCAGCGATTTCACAAACAAAAACTGGTTTATTTTGACTTCTTTTCGAACAAAATGCTACAGTTTTGCTAATGTGGTGATTTAAAAACAAAAATCTCAACTTTTTTGTCAAATTTGCTTTTCAACCACAAAAATTGATGATTTTGTATTTTATAGTTATGAAGTCGCAATTTTGTGATTTGTTTTAGATAAAAAAAGTTTTAATTCTACAACAAAAGGTTTTTGGTTTTTTTGGAAAAAAAAAATTCTTTGGAAGCTATTTTTTAAATATGCAATTTTACAGGAAAATTTTAAAAAAAAAAGAAGAAATCAGGACTGGGGACAAGTCTTAATTTGATGTAAATATTTTTACAGATTTTTCAATAAAAAAACTTTTTTTTTCCTAGGGATGCACGATAACTGTTTTTTAAAACCAATACTGGTAACCAATAACTTTCAGCTCCTAAAGGCCGATACCGATAACACACACATATACCTAAGATCATTACATCAATACTATGAACAAAATCAAAAATAGTTTTGACTTTTTAAATGAACAGATATTTATTTTTTCCAATGAAAAACTATTGTCAAGCCTCTCAAACATTTTTTAAAGCTATCAAACAAACCTATTTGATATCTCACATTAACTTAACTTATGTCTGTTGTGATCTGCAGGCTGCATTCAAGGTCTAACGTAAATTCCCATGTTCCCTTCGTTTGCTAGTCGTTCTTTCAGCCTTTTCTATTTTTTTCTTTTTTTATGTGTAACATGTGGGAAAATACTGCGATTATCAATTCAAGTCAGCAACTACTAAAATTATGACCAAGTTAACGAGTTGTTTTCTGGCATGAGGGGGTATTCTTGATTTTCCTGATTGAGTAATCGTTTTTCTGATTATGCCGACGTCACTTGAACATAACATTCACTGCCGGTCATTCAAGGCTCAGAGGGAGCGAGACACTGCCGTGTTGAAAAAAAAAAAAATGCTATCGGAGCTATTCGTCGTGATATCGGAGTTATCGGGATGACGTCATAATTTCCTGTTATCGGCCCGATAATTATTTTGCACCCCTATTATTTCTAAATTGGCAATTTTCACAACAGAAATCAGCGATTTAAAGACAGGACACTGTAACTGTGCGTAGCCTAGCTCAGTCTAACGGCACAGGAATACGCAACTTCAAGTCGTTCTCAAAAGGGGCTACCCCAGTGAAAACCAGTGGCCTCTAGGTGGCAGCACCGGTTGAAGCCTGGTGTTAAAGCAACAGCGTGAACCTCCCACTGACTCCCAGAGAGGAACTGCAGGAACCTCACGAGACGTTCCAGGCTACGTTCCCGTCACTTCAACCGGGAACAGATCAACGCTGACGACCACATGAGAGCTGAGTCCTGTCTCCTCCTACTGGGATACCTGGGATAACTGGGATAACTGGGACACGTCATATTCAGCTGGATCCCTCTGTTCATTAGCCTCACTAATGAGTGGGAGCAGTCCGGCAGGTCTTACAGGACCATGTGGTCCCAGATGTTCTTTTCCGTGTCTAACACCAGGCGCTGACGCCAGGGCGTTTCTTGTGATATGCTGCCCCCATGTGGTCAGAGGAGGTATTGCTACAGGGGCTTATCAACGCCTATCAACCGTTTCCTTTTGGGCTTTTCTCCAGTGGCCAAGCTGGAGCAGGGGAACCTCACCTGGATCAGATCTTTTCCAGTGTGCCCCGGCCATGAGAATCAGAAACAAGCTCGCTACGAGGTCATAAAAGACGTTATTAAAAGGTTACCTCACAGCACCGAGCGCTTGGAAAACCCGGTAATAAAAAACACTCCCGTCTGATACAGAGATCACATGTTGCAGCGGCGAGTTACACCACAGACGTCTGGGTTCCTTGGTTGGCGTGTTAAACACGTCAACAAGTCTTCTTGGTGCATCCATGACTCATGTAACATGTGGAAGTTTAAAAAGATAAAGTCTCCAGGAAAAAGAAAACTAGCAGAGACACCGTCACATATTCCTACTGTAATGCCCAGAGGCCGCGGCTCCGCTACATCTGCCGTCGACCTTTTCCTTGTCCCGTCTCTCTCAGGTGGTTACCAGTAACGGTCCATTACTGGTAACCACCATCCAGTGGATGGGGACCGTCGCGTTAGAGCGCTCCTCACGGAAACGTGACGTCTGAATGTCGCTGCTTTCCGCAGCTCCGAGCTAATGCCGAAGCTCTAAATCGTACAAGTGTGCCACCTGCTGGTGTGAACTAGAGCAGCGGACACTCGAGAGAGTAACGATGGAAGAGAGGGGGACCGGGAAACGAGGGGGGGGGGCCCTCTGGGATCTAAAATAAAGGCACAACTTCCTTTGTGGGGCTTTAAGTTTAAGTTGAGGAATTTAAAGAGCATCTTCAACATGAGAGAATTCGGAGAGTTGATGAGACGGTTGACGAGATGATGCTCTAAACAGATCTCTGATGGTTTGGAAAATATGACTTCCCCGCTCCGAAGATGCACTGAAACCAGAACACAGACCCGAACCCACTTTTGGTTCCTGCGGCTGCCAAACCAGGGCTGGGTATTTGGATGGTCTGGCTCCCCAGTAAGTGGTGCTGTTCCAGCTCAGCTCAGCAGAAAATAGCGGCAGCGGATGGAAAAAAAGAGGAACCCCGGGGGATCGAGCTCCTGTTAGCTTTTCCATTCTTGGGAGGTATTTCTCATTTCTGTCTCAAATGTAAAGTTAAGGGTTTTCCTGTTGAGCCTCATTAAGAAGCTCTTCATCCTGAGAGCAGCGCTGAACAAACACCCTGACTTCCCCCTGAAAAGGTCTCAGCTCCAGCTGTCCCGGGCTCAGATAGGGGACGTCTGCAGACCCCTGATGTAGCTGCTCAGAGCCTGGAGGTGACCCTGACGGGATGTTAGCTTCAGGGAAGCTCAGAACCTCGTCGTATCCTTGTCATTCAATCATCCAAACCCTCCACCTCAGCTGCTGCTGTTGCAGCGTTCCTGTTCGTTTCAAGTCCCCAGAAAAGGGACATGTGACAGACATCTGTCCGTCTGGGAGGTCCTGCCTCCGTGGTGCTCACAAGGTTCTTCAGAACCTTCAGAGCCTGAATCTTTTTATTAATTATCACGATTGAGACATTACATCATCTGGAAAGGACACCGACAAACTTTCTTTTTTTTGGACCAATGACTACGACACATTTGTCTCAATACAGGAGACAGATCATTCACAAACACTTGATCTGGTCTTCAGTCTGGGACCAGAACATTTAACCTCAGCATGTCTGCAGGTGTGTCTTCGGTTATCAGACACCTTCTCTACCTTCAAGGCTGAAAACCTTTTCTTGTTTCTTTTCAATAAAAGCTTGTAATGAAGCTCATTGATGACACGTACGTCTCATTACTAGGGTTGGGAATCGAGAACTGGTTCCTGTAAAGAACCGGTTCCGTGTGTTTCAATTCCATGGAATCGTTTGGCAGTTTATCCAGCGATTCTCTTATCGATTCCAACCAGCACGAATCTCACATAATTTACGCAAGTTACACAGTCAATTCCAGAAAGCACTTACGTGATTAAGTTACGTCGGTTTAGCACGTTAGCATTGGAGTTGTAAACAACAATGGCGCCCACCAGGTTCAAACGCTCCAAAGTTTGGCTTCACTTCACCAAAGAAAGATGGCAACAAGGCAACTAGCAGTCATTGTAAAGTGGAGATAACAGCGTCGGGAGGGAACACGGCTAACACGCAGAAACATTTGAACACACAACATGTGATAACGAATGTCGTGTTTTTGACGCTTCGGACTGATGGATCTCAACCCAGCAGCAGTAGCCAAGCTAAGATCACCTCTGGTAACTCTGGTTGGTAGCTATCCCGCTGCCTATGTGCTTCTTTGTAAAACACGCTATAACATTAGCGCTATGCTATTAAACGAATGTCTTCTGCATTACATTTAGAAGATGACCGTGATGAGAGAGAGAGTCTGGCTGGTTCAGAGGCTGGAAGACATGATTATTTTTCTGCTAAATAATTAATTCTTCATAGTATTTGCAGATTTGTACTATGCACTGTTCCGTTGTATTTTATAGTATTTATCTTTATTATTATTTTTGAGTGCTTAGTGAGCTCATATATCCTTTTAAAAGGGAGATTTTTTTATTTCTATTAGGAAAAATCTGTTAGTAAAATGTTCCACATTCTTGTGTATTTGCACAGTTACATATTACAACAGTTAACACGTTATCCAGGCTTTGGGCCTCTTTTGACCTCGCTGTTGAGTTTGTAAGGTCGTGACTTCTAAGTAAAAAAACTGATGCTAATAAAACTGTTTGTTCTCCTTTTTTCCAAAATTAGAATCGATAAGAGAATCGATAAAGAATCGAATCGTTAAACAGTATCGATAATGGAATCGGAATCTGAAAAATCGTATTAATTCCCATCCCTACTCACTGTTGTCATCTCAGACCCACACCACCCTCCCTGGTTCTGGTTCTGGTTCTGGTGGAGGTTTATCAGCTGTTAAGCAGCTCTCATGCTCCTCAGGATGGAGAAAGAACAGGCGCTACATAAATAAACCGAACACTCGGTTCAGATGGTCTGGACTATCCATGAGATGAACTGGGAAATAATCTGGACTGAATTGGATCATGATTAATTTAGTAAAATGTGAATGTTCAGTGAGAGGTAACTGGAGGAGGAAGGATGGAGAACGTTAGAACGTGTTCTCTGTTAGATGAGCCCGTTGACTGTAGATGTAGAGGGAAATGAATTTAAAGGTCTGTTCTGCTGAGGACTGACGGCTGCTGCTGTTGATCTGAATGAATGACCAGGACGTCCCTCAGAGATGCTCCTGACAGCTGCAGCAGCAGCAGCAGCTACAGCAGCAGCAGCTGCAGCAGCTACAGCTGCAGCTGCTGCTGTAGCTGCTGTAGCTGCTGCTGCTGCTGCTGCTGTAGCTGCTGCTGTAGCTGTAGCTGCTGCTGCTGTAGCTGCTGTAGCTGTAGCTGCTGCTGCTGTAGCTGCTGCTGCTGCTGCTGCTGCTGTAGCTGCTGCTGTAGCTGTAGCTGCTGCTGTAGCTGCTGCTGTAGCTGTAGCTGCTGCTGCTGTAGCTGCTGTAGCTGCAGCTGCTGCTGTAGCTGCTATAGCTGCTGCTGCTGTAGCTGCTGCTGTAGCTGTAGCTGCTGCTGTAGCTGCTGTAGCTGCTGCTGCTGTAGCTGCTGCAGCTGCAGCAGCTACAGCAGCTACAGCAGCAGCTGTAGCTGCTGTAGCTGCTGTAGCTGCTGCTGCTGCTGCTGTAGCTGCTGCTGTAGCTGTAGCTGCTGCTGCTGTAGCTGCTGTAGCTGCAGCTGCTGCTGTAGCTGCTGCTGCTGTAGCTGCTGTAGCTGCTGCTGTAGCTGTAGCTGCTGCTGTAGCTGCTGTAGCTGCTGCTGCTGTAGCTGCTGCAGCTGCAGCAGCAGCAGCTACAGCAGCAGCAGCAGCAGCTACAGCAGCAGCAGCAGCTACAGCTACAGCAGCAGCAGCTGCAGCTACAGCAACAGCAGCAGCAGCAGCTACAGCAGCAGCAGCAGCAGCTACAGCAGCAGCAGCAGCAGCTACAGCAGCAGCAGCAGCAGCTGCAGCCTGAACCCGTCTGCTGCTGCCATCCTCCTCGGTGCCAGCCGGCCCGTGTGCAGGGACCCGTTCCTGCGGCTGCTGAGCGCTGAGCGTGGCGCTGGAGCCACGAGGGGAGGGGAGGTGACAGACCTACCTCTGCGCTCTCTGTAAAACCTGAGCAGGAGTCTGACGCTAACCACCCTGGCATCACTTCAAAAGCTCCTGATGAGAAGCACATGACTAAAATCCCAACGATGCCTTTTCAGAGCTCGTCCCTGAGACGTGCAGACGCTGGGATCACTCACTGAGTCAAGAGCTCTTCGCTGAAACTGACCCCCCTCACCCAGCAGAGAAGCTTTCCGTTCGTGGGGGAACGCTTTTCTTTTTTTTTTTTCCCTCCCCCCCCCCTCCACCCCCCTAGTCTGGGGAGAAAGGGTGATGCTGTTCTCCGCTCAGTGGGAATGTATTGACTGAAGCTCCATCCCTCAGCCTTCCAGCTGGACGCTGCTGCCGCTGCTCTGTTCACTGCGTGGGGTTTACGGCGGGACGACAGACACACCTGACGGCTGAAGGTAAGACACATTCACAGAAACAGCTGCCCAGCTGGCTTCACCTGTGCAGGAGATGTTTGGGTCGGTAGAAAAGTCTTCTGCTGGGGGTGGAGGAGATCTGGATTCCTCACTTTATGTCTCTGATGCTCTTATGAGTGAGTTTGGTTTTAAAAGCGTAAATCAATCTCCAGCCTGCAGACTGTGATTTAGGAACCAGCCAGGTTTTCTGTAGATCATTTATGTCCTGATTTAATGATCTAATTTTACAACAACGCGGCACGTTTCCACAGACGACAGTCATTACAGGCTGGAAACGCTCATGACTGAACTCGCCTCGAACATTAACTCAACAATAAAAACAGGAAGGCTGCCGTGAGCGCTGGAAAATATTCTCCTAAAGGTGTCAAGATCTTCCAGCGGCTGCTATGACGACCAGAGGTCTTCTCCAGAAACATTTGACGTCTTTGTCTCAGAAACTGGATCTCTGGGGTTGGTTTTTCTCTGTTGACGTTTTTGTGACAGATTTGAAATGAGCGTGATCAAACACGACGGCGTTCAGATGTTTTATGAACCTCTCCAGAGGCTGCTATTGTCTGAGAGTAAAACCAAAACCTTCAAAAAAAAATAAAATACAAGGAGAACAAGTCGCTGCCAAGCTGCAGAGCAACCGGAGAGGCGGTTCTCTTTGAGATAAATGTGCACATGTGGAATAAGAGGCGAGCGCGGGGGCCGAGGAGGGGTCTCCTCCGAGGCAGCATTTGCTGTCGAAGCAGGATGCTCGGCCACCAGCGCATACTTGTGGGCGGGCTGCACATTGGGCTCAGACTCCATCACGGCTGGCAGAATCACGCAACCACATGATCTCAGACTCTCTGACGGCTCCGGAGAGCTCGCGGCAGACGGAGATGTATAAATCACTTTGTGAATGGCTGCAGATGGAGAATAGGTGAGAGCTGGACAAACATTTATGTTGGCTGCCAGAACGCGCTTCCAGAGGAGGTTTTAAGAGCTCCGCTGGTAGAAAACCAGAGCAGCGCAGACTGTAACTGATCCTCCGAGGAACTCTGGATGCCCTTCCAGCCGCTGTTTTAGCCATTCGTTCTTCAGTCAGACTGGAAGAAATGTTTCAGTGGCTCTTGTTTTAACGCAGCATCACCACCGGCACAACTGGGAACCCACGGGTCCATGATGGAGCCAGAGAACATGGACGACCACAGAGCAGAAATGCAGGAAGTAGTGACGGGTCAGCGAATAAAACACACAACACCGCGCTAATAAGAATCAGCAAACATGTAGCATCACCTCTACCTGTCCTGTAAGGTGCTCCAGCCTAGAGACCTGAACCAGAGGTGAGAAGAAGGAACCAGCTGATCAGCAGAACCAAACACACAACTGGTGTCTTTTCTTTTCTATTCCAGCACCGTTGTTTATGCTACAAAGATCAAATGTAAAAGGATGGAGGTAGTCTGGTCTGGGATGGTTACACCCACGTCCCCTCCAGGATCCCAGAACTGGTCCAGAGCTGGTCCAGTGATGATCCAGTGATGATCCAGAGCTGGTCCAGTGATGGTCCAGAACTGGTCCAGTGATGGTCTAGAGCTGGTCCAGTGATGGTCTAGAGCTGGTCCAGTGATGGTCTAGAGCTGGTCCAGTGATGGTCTAGAGCTGGTCCAGTGATGGTCTAGAGCTGGTCCAGTGATGGTCCAGAGCTGGTCCAGTGATAGTCTAGAGCTGGTCCAGTGATGGTCCAGAGCTCGTCAAGTGATGGTCCAATGATGGTCCAGTGATGGTCCAGAGCTGGTCCAGTGATAGTCCAGAGCTGGTCCAGTGATGGTCTAGAGCTGGTCCAGTGATAGTCCAGAGCTCGTCAAGTGATGGTCCAATGATGGTCCAGAGCTGGTCCAGTGATGGTCCAGAGCTGGACCAGTGATAGTCTAGAGCTGGTCCAGTGATGGTCCAGAGCTCGTCAAGTGATGGTCCAATGATGGTCCAGTGATGGTCCAGAGCTGGTCCAGTGATGGTCCAGAGCTGGTCCAGTGATGGTCTAGAGCTGGTCCAGTGATAGTCCAGAGCTGGTCCAGTGATGGTCCAGAGCTGGTCCAGTGATGGTCCAGTGATGGTCTAGAGTTGCTCCAGAGCTGGTCCAGTGATGGTCCAGAGCTGCTCCAGTGATGGTCCAGTGATGGCTCAGAGCTGGTCCAGTGATGGTCCAGAGATGGTCCACTGATAGTCTAGAGCTGGTCCAGTGATGGTCCAGAGCTGCTCCAGTGATGGTCCAGTGATGGTCCAGTGATGGCTCAGAGCTGGTCCAGTGATGATCCAGTGATGGTCCAGTGATGGGACAGAGCTGCTCCAGTGATGGTCTAGTGATGGTCCAGAGCTGCTCCAGTGATGATCCAGTGATGGTCCAGTGATGGTCCAGAGCTGGTCCAGTGATGGTCCAGAGCTGGTCCAGTGATGGTCCAGAGATGGTCCAGTGATGGTCCAGAGATGGTCCAGTGATGGTCTAGAGTTGCTCCAGAGCTGGTCCAGTGATGGTCCAGAGCTGCTCCAGTGATGGTCCAGTGATGGCTCAGAGCTGGTCCAGTGATGGTCCAGAGCTGGTCCAGTGATGGTCTAGAGCTGGTCCAGTGATACTCTAGAGCTGGTCCAGTGATGGTCCAGAGCTGGTCCAGAGATGGTCCAGAGATGGTCCAGTGATGGTCCAGAGATGGTCCAGTGATGGTCTAGAGTTGCTCCAGAGCTGGTCCAGTGATGGTCCAGAGCTGCTCCAGTGATAGTCCAGTGATGGCTCAGAGCTGGTCCAGTGATGGTCCAGAGATGGTCCGCTGATAGTCTAGAGCTGGTCCAGTGATGGTCCAGAGCTGCTCCAGTGATGGTCCAGTGATGGCTCAGAGCTGGTCCAGTGATGATCCAGTGATGGTCCAGTGATGGGCCAGAGCTGGTCCAGTGATGGTCCAGTGATGGTCCAGAGCTGCTCCAGTGATGATCCAGTGATGGTCCAGTGATGGTCCAGAGCTGGTCCAGTGATAGACTAGAGCTGGTCCAGTGATAGTCCAGAGATGGTCCAGTGATGGTCCAGAGCTGGTCCAGTGATGGTCCAGAGCTGGTCCAGTGATGGTCTAGAGTTGCTCCAGAGCTGGTCCAGTGATGGTCCAGAGCTGCTCCAGTGATGGTCCAGTGATGGTCCAGAGCTGGTCCAGTGATGGTCCAGAGATGGTCCAGTGATGGTCCAGAGATGGTCCAGTGATGGTCTAGAGTTGCTCCAGAGCTGGTCCAGTGATGGTCCAGAGCTGCTCCAGTGATGGTCCAGTGATGGTCCAGAGCTGGTCCAGTGATGGTCCAGTGATGGTCCAGAGATGGTCCAGTGATGGTCTAGAGTTGCTCCAGAGCTGGTCCAGTGATGGTCCAGAGCTGCTCCAGTGATGGTCCAGTGATGGTCCAGAGCTGGTCCAGTGATGGTCCAGAGATGGTCCAGTGATGGGTCAGAGCTGCTCCAGTGATGGTCCAGAGCTGGTCCAGTGATAGTCTAGAGCTGGTCCAGTGATAGTCCAGAGCTGGTCCAGTGATAGTCTAGAGCTGGTCCATTGATGGTCTAGAGCTGGTCCAGTGATGGTCCAGAGCTGGTCCAGTGATGGCCCAGAGCTGGTCCAGTGATGGTCTAGAGCTGGTCCAGACTTCTACAGACCCCACCCTGGAAGAGTAGCTTTACTACAGTACAGGAGCTATAATTAGTCACCGAGGTAATTTCCCTGAGTCTCTATGAGGTTTGTTTAAGTGGTGTTATAGCCACAAATTACTGTGACCCCCCCCCAACATATCCCAGAATGCATTTCACATTAACAAGCAGAAATAATTATGGAGAATGACACAAAAGAAAACATTAGAAATTTTGTGCAACATCATGTTGTCTTAAGGTTTTTACATGTAAGAACATAGTTCTAAGTACAAATTTGTGGATAAGTTATGAAAGCAGAGCCTTTTCCCTGCTAAAGCGTGTTCTTCTGAGCCGTCTGTCATGTATGAACTTCCACGTCCAAACTTGGTGTTCTTGAAAACGATAGACTGCTTTCTCTCGCCTGCTCAAACAGGCGAATAGACGAGGTTTGTGTGTGAAAGCAGTAAAAGCTAAAGTCCTGTGTGCTCCCCTACAGATCTCACTGGCTGCCGTCTAATCAACCATGAGGGTCCTCCTCCTGCTTTGCCTTCTGGCGCTGGGCAACACCAAACCCTACCAGCCAGTCAACGTCATGGACGTCATGAAAAACTACGACATCATGGTAGCAGATTCGGACGACGACGACGACGACGATGAAGACAACGATGACGATGATTACGACTACGACGATGAGGACTGTCCCGCCAACTGCCGTTGTTCACCTCGAGTGGTGCAGTGCTCTGACCAGGGTGAGGACACCTTCAGGCCCACGTAATTTCCTCTCATTGGCTGACGTACGCCGCTTAAGAGCGTCACCTGGCAGCTAAGTGTCTGATTGGTCTAGGAAGGTGACTGACAAACAGCAGAGTGAGTGGAGAGTAGTGGAAGGACAAACAGGGTGCTCACAGAGCACATAGAGAAGTAAAAGATTAAGGAGTCTAACAGACCCAGAGTCTATTGCGGTGCTTGGTCAATATAAACAGGGACCTAAACTGCATAATATGGGACCTTTAAAGTCAATGCTCATGAAAGAGGGTTAGGGTTAGGGAGCAGAAAGCCACATTTCTGCTTTTCTAGAGCATAATATCGTTAAACCATTGCAGGAATCTGAAGAACGTTGGCTGTAAGGTTAGCTTGTCGAAGAGGCAGCGTCAACGTCTCTGGGCTCAGAGGTATCTGGGATGGAAACATTCCCGACAAGACAATGTCAAACCTGTGCACGTAACGGACTTATGTCCGTTACGCTGTTGCAATCAACAGCGTAATGAAACGTCAGAAACGTCAAATAGTGCAGAGGAAAGCTGTTATTTACGATATCAGTACATGTAACGCAGAGATGCAGATTTCTTTGCCAGTTCTGATTTTCTTGAAGGTCTTACCTGCAGACACCTGTAACCAGCACTTGCGCTAGCTCCATTAGCAGTAAAGGGCAGTGGAGGCTGCTTCGTACCGGGAGCAGGTTCAGCGGGGCGATGCAGCTTTCAACCGCTGGATTCAGTTTGTTGTCTGAAATGTTTCCCTTATTGCTAAGGATCATGATACTTGGATCACG
Source organism: Hirundichthys speculiger (assembly GCA_018398805.1). Taxonomy (NCBI): domain Eukaryota; kingdom Metazoa; phylum Chordata; class Actinopteri; order Beloniformes; family Exocoetidae; genus Hirundichthys; species Hirundichthys speculiger. The sequence goes on along the minus strand of JAGFBZ010002443.1, from coordinate 74,468 downwards.
ATTAGGGATGTTCCTGGTGACTAATTTCCCTGTCGGCTAAACGAAAATTTTAATTAAGACTAGTCGACTAGTCTAAAAAAAAGGAAAACACTCAGAAAACAGTGAAAATTTAGCACAATTTATTGAAACATCGAAACAGCAACATTAGCTTCCTGAAGCCTTTACCTTCCACAAAGTTAAGTGGAAGCATATCTTGCGAAGTCATTATCGTGATGAGCTGCGTTATCCTCTCAGACCGGACGGGAGAACACCGTCTCCGGGTAAACAATGTCAAATCGGCCTGAGTGTGGCTAGCACCGCTAGCATCAGCAGCCGTCGTCTCGTACAGATTAACATCCAAATGCTTGAGTTGAATGTGGTTGCGCATTGCTCCAGTTGTTTCTGACACAGTCTACATACTACCTTGTTTTCATTTTCTAGATTAAAGTACCACCAAACCGCGCTGGTTTTGCGAGACTATCTTCCCACCGTGCCGTTTTAAAACTCCAGTCTACTGAGCATTGCCGCGGAGAGGAGGACTGCTGTCTGACGGCTCTGTAGCCCCGACTAGTGGCAGGCGGCTGTATGACAGTTAAGCAGCCTTGTACATGAATAAAACACAAATTGGTTTAAACGACTAATATTTCTGGCGCCGACTAGTAAGTGGGCGGACGTTTAATCGTTTAGACCAGTGGTCTTCAACCAGGGGTCCGTGACCCCTAGGGGGGCCGCGGAGGTACTGCAGGGGGTCCTCCAACTTAAAAAGAAATAAAGGCAATTTTAACCAAAATAATTTGAGAGTTAAAAAAAAATAAATAAATAAAAAAAATAAAATATTATATATATATATATATATATATATCTATATATATATATATATATAATATATATATATATATATATATATATATGTATACACAGGCAGTTCTAAATATATAACTGCCCAAAGTTAAACGTTTCATTGTTGGAAAATAAAAATAATAAAAAAATATTGTCTCATATCAACTAATAATAATAATAATAATAATAATAATAATAATAATAATGATATGCATGAGAGTTTTATCAACCATAAACACATGTAGGCTAATAACCCAGTCAGGAATTGGTTAATAAGATGAAATAAGCAGAATAAAATACATCTAAAAGTAATTATAAGCCAGGTTTAAAATGTGACACATCAAAAAAAAGGGGGGAAAAATAAGAATTACAAGCAGGGGTCCCTGCTCTGTTTTTCTCTCATCCAAGGGGTCCCTGGGCTAAAAAAGGTTGAAGACCCCTGGTTTAGACGACTAATTGCGCGCATCCCTAGTCACGATATGATATTATCGCGATATCAGGGTATATTGCGATATTCTACCCGGTTAATATCAAAATTAAAAGTAGAGATGAAAAATCAGGTTGCTGTATATGTTCATCAGATGATATTGATCATTCAGAGGACAAATTGAGTCAAAACTATTTGCTTCAAACAACCTATTTATTGTTTACTATAAGTGTTTTTGCACAATTAATAAATAAATAGAATAAAATTTTCCTAAAAAAATCAATATTAAGAGCTGAAAAATTGATATTTTTTTGGGTGGCCGAAAATCACGATATATCGCCAAATCGATTTTTTTTTTCACACCTTTCTCCCCAGCCATCAGAATAAATGTTGCCAGTTGTGAATACCAGTAAAATTACTGGTAAATACTGATAATTATCTCAGCATTCTCACCATGTCTGATTCCCAACTGTCCCATCATTAATCAGGCGTTTGTGACTCTGCCAACAGGTCTGATATCTGTTCCTGAGAAGATTCCTGAAGACACTGTGATGGTTGACCTCCAAAACAACGACATTACTGAAATCAAAGAGGACGACTTTAAAGGCCTCCACAAGCTTTACGTAAGAGAAACATCAAAGTCCTCCTGATGGAGACGAGGAGCCCGTCTCCTGTCCAGACCCGACTCAGACGTGCTGCAGGCCTTTACTTTGTCCACAAACCTCAGTCACACTTGAACCGTTGTCTTTGAAGTAAGAGTCGAAATTAAAAGTTATAGGTCAAGGAGGGGATCGAGCACATGTGCCGAAAGCTTGTGTGATCTTCTTGCATCATCGGGAAACATTTTCCAACGTGACTCACAGACGAGTTAGCACATCCTCTTTATGAAAGAATAACTAGGAAGTGACACGTGATGCCATGAAACTGACAGTGGGAAGTCAATTTAACCAGTTCCTGAGATGAACATCTGCTCCCATACAGTTTAAATTATTACTTCCCAGTCGATACTCAGTTATTTTCTTTCTTTTTTTTCTTTTTTTTTTTTTTTTTGTGGTAACATTTTCTTTCAAGTGACGTTTCTTCAGAGCAGACAGGTGGGCAGAGATGAAGTAAAGGACCCGCTGAGCTATCTGGTACCCGAGTCAACAGGAAGTAGTTTGACGTCCATGTTTAATTAGGTTTTATTTGTAAAAACACGAGGGTGCAGAGGCAGGAATTGTGTTTTTTGCGTGAGGAAGGCTGGAATGGCAGAGAAGCCTGTTGTGAGCAGTACGGGACAGGGAAGAGGGCGGTAGGAGTATTAGCATTAGCGGTCGGACCTGAGTCCTTTCTTGTTACAATGGTGATGGATAGATTGACAGATGAGGTCAGGCATCATCTTCCAGGGGACGGGTGGAAGAAAACCTGGAGGTGAGGTGGAGATATGGACTAGAGAGAGGAGGGATGAAGGTCAGCAGCAGCTGTACCACCTCCCTTAAACGAGCACGAATCACATACAAGGTGATTTCTGCTTCCATGATGAACCGGCGGCTTAGATCCCCCATCCCCCTCCACCTCCACCTCCAACCGCCACTGCAGCCTCACGTTCACTTCTCTAAAATGTAACGAACCAGTTCGGTGGAGATGGCTGCTCCGATAATGCGCCGAGCTTTTGTCTTCTCTGTTTAGGCCTCTAATAATTATAATTAAACTTCATAACTTAGAAAGTCTAGAGTCTACATTCAGTCTTGGAGCTCCCGTCACAGAGACGTGGATAAATATAAAGTAGGCTTGAGTGGTATTACGGTAATACCGTATACTTCCGGTATTTAAATATAGCAGCGGTATCAGTTTCAATACCATCATAAAAAAATGCAGTGAGTGATTTATGTGGTTTAAAGTTTAGTTTCTCTCCTGTATCGCTGTGTGTTCTGCTTTATTTTACTGTTTATTCATGTTCGCTTGCAGCTGATCTCAGTTTGACTCGTCCTGTTAAGGTACTGACGATGAAAACAGCACTTCCTGAGTTTGCTGCTTCAAAATAAAAGCTTCTAATGAAACTAATAATGTTGGACTTTTATGTTGAAGAATTTATAGGAAGTGAAACGTCCAGCATCAGACACTTTTAGCGTTTTAGCGCTGCAGGAGAGAGAGGAGCTGGAGCAGAGAAGGAACAGTTAAAACTACAGTGAAAAGCAAGAAATACACAAATAAATAACAAGTGTAGTTGAACCAACTTTATATTGAAGCACTGAACTGCTGTTTCGAGGTAAACTCGCCTTTTTTTTCAGGCGTAAAGCCCCGCGGCGGCGCACATAATGGGGACGGCTGTTTTGACGCGCGGCGTCCGCCGGTGGTGTTTGTTCGCCTTAATAGTCGCGGGAATACGGTATACCCCGGTAAAATGTGAGGGAAGTTCGATGGTACCGCCCAAGCCTAATATAAAGAATAATTTTTTTCCACAACACCTCTGGGAACTGGAATATTTACAATGTACTTCAATGTTATTTCAGGAGTGTAAAGCATTTGTCAAACATTTAGCATTACTTAAATGCCTCTATTGTTTTATTGAAATCAGCTTTGTAAGCGCAGGTTTATAGATGCTCCAACATAAATAAATAAATATACACACTGAGGCATAATGACTACCATTAGAAAACAGTCTTCTTTCTTGAAGTCATTTTGATCCTACGAGGCTCCATTACGACTCTCTTCCACCAACAGGGTCTGTTTCTCATCAACAACAAGATTTCTAAGATCCACCCGAAAGCCTTCAAGAACATGGACCACCTGAAGCTGCTGTACCTGTCCTACAACCTTCTGACTGAGATCCCTGCTAATCTGCCCCCCAACATCATGGAGCTGCGATTCCACGAAAACAACATCAACAGGGTCCAGAAGGACGCCTTTAAAGGCCTGAGGAAGCTGCACGTCTTGGGTGAGAGCGGCTTGTCAAGGAAACGTCTGAGGGGCTTCGGTTCGCAAACTTGCACCTGAACGCACCACGAGATGTTTGGAACAGGCAGAACTAGAGTGGAGCTGTTGGGGCGCCTTGCTCCCAGCTGTGTCTGAAGAAAACACCTCATACCAACTGTGTAGCACGGTGGTGGAGGAGTGATGATACGGGCCTGAGCATCTCGACTAGGGATGGGCATAATTAATCGATTAATCGATGATTGATCATTAAGAATTTGGTCGAAGACATTCATTTTCGTCGATGAACCGAATGTTTTTTTTTTATAAACAATCTGAATGTAGGTTATCAGTGCACGTCCTCAAACAATGCGATGCATTTCTCTGTGCCACCAGGGGGCAACATTTCACCATCACCCTACCCTGGCTGGACTCAGTTGTTACATGTAGCTTCTGTAGGTCATCGCCTAATCATGAAGCGGTCGCGGTGAAGTGTGGCGTGGGACCATTTTAGTTTAGAAAATGAGCAAGTGTACCGCAATCACTGCAATGCTAATTACAAATACAATTAATCGACAACGACAATGATGTATCACTTGAACAACGCGCATCCAAGCCTTGTAAAGGACGGTGGAGGCGGTTCATCATCAGCCTAGCCTAGCCTAGCCTAGCCTAGCCTAGCCTCAACTCGGTGTTAGCACGGACCAGAAGGAGCTGCAGCGCACATCGAGCACACAACAAGCGCATCTTTTTAAGAAACAAAAAACATTTAATACTGGCGCCTTGATATAAATTGTCCTTGTTAAGTAGTCTCCTCGATATCTCTTCTTTTATTATCGTTGTTTTTTTAAAGAAAAGAAACAGGAAATGTCACATTATTGTCGACCACGAACATCCGGTTCACTGAACACATCTGGGCATGCGCGGGCCATAGCAACCAGGCCATAGCAACCAGGCCAAAGGGGAAAACAAACCTCACGCCGATATCAAGAATAATTGTGATAGTTTTCAATATAAAAATGTTAATGATTAATCGATTATTAATCATTAATTCCCCTGATGATTGACGAATAAATCTCGACCAAATGCCCATCCCTAATCTCGACTGCCTCTGTACACCAGGGTACTGAGACTGGGCGACGCAGCAGAACCAGAACCAGAACACAGAAGCAAAGCGACCAGACTGGTTGAGGGAGAACAGGATCGAGGCGACGCAACGGTCCGGTCCGAGCTAGAACCTTCAGAGGGGTGCACATCAGAGAAAAGCCCCGCAAACCTCCGAGGCCTGAAGCAACAGTGTTAAGAGTGGTGCTGGCCTTGGTTCTGGAAGCTATTTAATGGTTTATACACCCTGATTCTGGTTTCACTTCTGTTAAATAAACGAGGAGCGTTTATTTAACAGCGTTGCTGCTGTTCAGGCTGTAATTACCTCACTGAAGACCTTGCTGGGGCCAACACAGTTTATCTTCTTACATAATCTCATGACAGGGTTTAACCTTTAATGGGTGCATTTACATGGGAAGTTTAATTCCTCTTTAATTCAGAATTAAAGTTAAAGCCGAATAAAAGTTACCATGTAAACACTTAATTCCATATGAAAATGTCAATTCCGAATTAAACTTAATTCCGAAGTAAGTGGCTGGTTTATTCCCATTTTAATTCCGCATTAAATAATTCCGCGGTCATGTTTACACTCATTCCTCTTTAAATTAATTCCCGTCTTTCTGCGCATGCTAGTTCTCTTGCCCGACTGTCGTGATGATGCTAATATTCCGCGCTGGGCTTGTTTTCAAAATGCCAGCACGCAGTAAACGGTGTTCAAGAGCAGAGACGATTTATTTAATAAATAGCTTGGAGGAACTGGAAATAATTAAAAGAACAGATGGCAGGAAACAAAAATTGTGAGCTTTTCAAAGTGGCCAGGTTAAATGAAGGAGGTTTCGCAGACAGAGACGCCACCCAGGTCAAAAATAAGTGAAATGTTGTTGCTAACCGAGTTAGCTAAGTTTGTTTTCTTCTGGTAGATGTAAAGACGTCTGCCCCCCCCCCCCCATCCAATCAGAACCCTTCCCAACCCCCAGACCTAAAGCGGAGTTGGATAAAGCCGAATCTAACGTGTTTTCCATGTAAACCTTAATTCGGAATTACTATTTCCATGTAAACTCGAAGGAAAATAGTTTAATTCGGAATTATTTAATTCCTAATTATTAATTCCGAATTAAAAAACATCATGTAACCGCAGCCACTGACTACCATGGCTAAGCTTTACACTGAAGTTTAATATAATTAATGAGTGATTAACAGGCAATTGGAAAGCCCGAAAACATCCCTGGTCCACTTGAACCCGTTCAGACCTTCAGCTTTGAATGGGATCAGGAGCCTGAGAGGTTAACAGATTTAACAGTTTACTTTATATTTACACGTTTCCTGTCACGCAGAGAAGAATCCTGGATCAGATTCAAATAAGCAACAGCAGAGACGTATCGGTGGAAAAAGGGCCAAGACTGAATTTATAACCCACTAACATGGAGAGCCTGTTTGATCTTTTTATTTTTTCAGAGATACGTGATTAATTATATCTAACAATACTGTAAACACAACGGTGCAGACAGCTCCAACACAACAGATCTATTGTAACTCACCCGTCCGTTTCCGTCATGATGTTAAAAGCATTAATGCTTCAACCAGATGTTTGGTGCTTCTCCAAGCAGAGCTGGGAGCCAACCCTCTGACCAACAGTGGGATCGAACTGGGAGCCTTCAATGGTCTGTCCACTCTGTACATCGGTATAGCAGAAGCCAAGCTGACGGCTGTGCCCAAAGGTAAGACGTCAGACGTGACGAGTTACACCCAACACTGTCCACGTCTGTTCGTGTCCTTCCCCTTAAATGTGCACTGTAAAACACTGAAACGAGGATAAACGTGACACTCACGCTGGATGTGTTTGGTGTGTGTGTGTGCTATGCCCCAGACTTCCCATCCTCCATCACCGAGCTCAGCCTGGACTACAACAAGATCTCAAAGGTGGAAGTGGAGGACTTCATCAGATACAAGAACCTGCAGAGGTGACAACCAACAATGTTTCTTCTCAAGCATTTTCCAACGATATCGCTAAATACCCCCCTCTGACTGACAGCTATCCCGTGCGTCATGTGTGCAGGTTGGGACTGGGCTTCAACCAGATCAGGTCTGTAGAAAACGGCAGCTTGGCCAGCATCCCAAACGTCCGTGAGATCCACCTGGACCACAACCGCCTGAGAAAGGTCCCAGCGGGCCTCAACAGCCTGCGCTACCTCCAGGTGAGAGCCGGACGCCTAATCCTAACCCCTAACCCATAACCCCTACCCCTAACCCCGAACCCCTAACCCCTAACCCCTAACCCCTAACCCCTAACCCCTAACCCGAAACCCCTACCCCTAACCCCTAACCCCTAACCCCTAACCCTAACCCCTAACCCTACCCCCTAACCCCTAACCCCTAACCCCTAACCCCGACCCCTACCCCCTAACCCGAAACCCCCCCTAAACCCACCCCCCCAAAACCCCTAACCCTAACCCCTAACCCCTAACCCCTAACCCCTAACCGAACCCTAACCCCTACCCCTAACCCCTAAACCCCTACCCCTAACCCCTAACCCTAAAACCCTTAACCCCCTACCCCTAACCCTACCCTACCCCCTACCCTAAACCCCTACCCCCCTACCCCCTACCCCTAACCCCTTCCACCAGGGGAGTGAGTCTTGTACCAGGAGGTTTCATTCAGACCCCGTTCGGACCTTTCACCACCATGAGTCCAGAGAAATCCTAACCCACTGACACCAGATAAAACGAATGTATAAACGAATGTATTAATTAGCATCCTGGGTTAATACCAGGTAAGGCAACCAAGCTGGATCTCTGGATCTGCCTAAATCTTCCATCTCTGTGAGCTGCTGTGAGCAGTGTGAGCACCCCCTCCAAGCACTTTTACTGGTTACAATGGGGGGGGGGTGGGGGGGGGGTGGATGCATGCAGCTGAAGTTTAGAGGAACGGTCTGCAGGTGCAGCTAATGCTGGTTTCAGTCGTGCACATCTACTGACGGACGGCAGCTGGACGTGCTAAAGGCTGGCGATATTAACCCTTTAGGCGCCAAAGTCGCAGTATTGCAACAAGCAACATCGCTGACTATAACAGGCTGTATCTATAAATGTGATGCCAAATCTTGTTACTACTGTTCACCAGTAGATGGCGGACATGTGCGCCTGTAATCTGAGAACCGTTTTTGGAGGTGGCGCTATTCAAAGTTTTACCGTAAAATGATTTCATTCCTTTTCCAAATGATTAGTTTTGGAGCTTCATCACCAATTAAACAAATAGAAAAGGCCACCAGTTCTTTGAAAAGGAAATATTGAAACCAAACTCCAGATTTCATGACTTTATGATGTGATTGTCCCTGAAATGGAAGCTTTCACTGTGCATGGGGCTGCAGGAAAAATCTGAAAATGAGGACTACTGCGCAGGTTTGGGCTGGTGATGTCACAATAATCAAATTAGATGACAAATCTACTTCCATTGTTCATATTTAAGATATTTCTTATTTACAGTATGCCTTTATCTCAAACCACTTTAAATTTATAGCCTTTTGAAACCTTGATATCAAAATTGAACATTTTCCAATATGGCCGCCACCTTGTGACATCATAATATGCAAATTATATGAATAATTTCACTACCATCACAGACTTTGAGTCATACTGAACAATTTTCTCATTGACAGTTTACCTTTTTTTCAAACTGCTTTCAAGTTAGAGCCTTTTGAAACCTTGATATCAAAATTGAACATTTTCCAATATGGCCGCCACCTTGTGACATCATAATATGCAAATTATATGAATAATTTCACTACCATCACAGACTTTGAGTCATACTGAACAATTTTCTCATTGACAGTTTACCTTTATCTCAAACCACTTTAAAGTTATAGCCTTTTCAAACCTTGATATCAAAATTGAACATTTTCCAATATGGCCGCCACCTTGTGACATCATAATATGCAAATTATATGAATAATTTCACTACCATCACAGACTTTGAGTCATACTGAACAATTTTCTCATTGACAGTTTACCTTTATCTCAAACAGCTTTAAAGTTATAGCCTTTTGAAACCTTGATATCAAAATTGAACATTTGCCAATATGGCCGCCACCTTGTGACGTCATAATATGCAAATTATATGAATAATTTTACTACCATCACAGACTTTGAGTCATACTGAACAATTTTCTCATTGACAGTTTACCTTTATCTCAAACTGCTTTCAAGTTAGAGCCTTTTGAAATCTTGATATCAAAATTGTATATTTTTTAAAAAACTCTGGCGCCTCAAGGGTTAATAACGGCCACATCAGGTCCTTCACATGCTCAACGGTGAACAAAAACCCGGCTGAGAATAATGAGAGACTCCTCTCTGTCCCGCACAGGTGATTTTCCTTCACAGCAACAAGATCAGCAGCGTGGGCGTCAACGACTTCTGCCCCGTCTCGCCCAGCGCCAAGAAAAACCTGTACACCGGCATCAGCCTGTTCGCCAACCCGGTGAAATACTGGAACATTCAGCCGGCCACCTTCCGCTGCGTGACCGGACGGAGGGGCGTCCAGCTGGGCAACTTCAGAAAGAAGTAGTGGTGGCACCGCACGACAGAATAAGGAAGGAGCTGGAATCAACTCTCATACGTTTTCATTAAATTGATGTATATTAGAATGTGTAGGACATATTTGATGGTGGCGGGAAGGAGGGGCGGGGAGGCTGAGTGTGACATCTGGAGGTAGGGGGTGGTACTGCAGTAAAAGCTCCAGCAGCTGCACGTTCAGGTCAAATCCGGAGCCACCAGCTCTTAGAGGGAACCTCCCAGCTGTTATGGACAGGAGTACAGCGCCATCTCCTGGTCTTTCTCTGCTCCCATGTAAACCGCTCTGTGACCTGCCTGTACGTCGTAGCTGAAACATTCTCCATGAAAAAAAAAGGCTTTTTCTTTCTTTTCCTAGTTTTTAAATAAGGCCAAGTGTTATGAGATTAAGCTTGTTTGCAGCTTTCTTCCAATTGTTTCTGTCAAGTTATGAGAGTCAGCAGAAGAGTTTTTAGTCATTTTCTTACGTATCCTTTAGCATCTCTTGAGTTGAGACATCTTGAAGACCACGGAGGAGCTGTGACGTCAGAGATGTTCGTGCTGTTACTGAACAACGACCCTGAAGCCCCATGTCTGTCTGTGTTTCAGTGTTTCTATATTATCCACCGGCGTCTTTGTATCGTCTTTATCTAGAGGCTGAAGGCCTCATATCCTCTGAGGCCGGACTGATGACGTGGAAATGATCTGAATTTGACCATAAACATCTCTGTTGACATGAGTTCTGGTAGTTTAACTCCTAACCTGGTGCGTCAGAGCATCTTCTGCTTAGAACGTGTCGTCCGTGTCTCCTCTAATGTTTTCCTCTTCAGAAATGGTGCTATATTTATTGAGGATGTTTTTAATAAACCTGGAACACCTCAAATATTCACGGCTTTGGCTCTTCATTTCAATATCATGGAAGTAAACAGGATAAAAGTCTTCACCTCTGCACCTCCGAAGCAGACCTGAGGCCAGAGAAGAGGGGCGGGATGTCCTCTCTGGGTCGTGGTCCTGCTGGCGTCATCGGGCCTCCAGCTTGACCTTTCACATCTAGTCGTTATTTAAGAACGTTCAGCGTCGACACCAAAACCAACACCGATTCATGAGCAGTCATTTTTTTCCAACACCAGAGCATTCAAACTTTAACATGTACACTATATAGCCAAAAGTACCGTATTGGCCTGAAGACTATATTTTATAGGGATGTCCGATATTGGCTTTTTTGCCGATATCCGATATGCCGATATTGTCCAACTCTCAATTTCCGATACCGATATATGTGGGCTATTTTTCCTCAAAACTAATTTTAGGTAACATCACATATCTCCTGTCGTGGAATTAACACATTGTCTGTGCAAAAAAAAAAAAAACCCCGATACCGATATTTACCGATATTACATTTTTATGCCAATATCGGGCCTATCCTATTATCGGACATCCCTAATATTTTATTCTAGAAATCATATTCTCAAAACTTGGGGTCGTCTTATAATCGAGGACTAGACTTTTCTAGTGTCATTACACATCTGCGCCACTAGATGGAGCCGCACCAAAGTAACCAGTAAGCGAATGGAGCATCACAGTGAACGCATGGAGCAGATCTGATGTTTATTAACATAATCAACATCAGTTTATTAAATAGTACTATACCTTGATCTTTTATAACATTGAAACCTGGCACGTACCTTACCTTAAGTATGGTACCACAGTACCTGAAAAAGATAAAATCATTAAAATGTTTAATAATACAGCAGAATGTTATCTCTGTGTGAGTTTTTCTATAATAAATTGTACAATAAAACGTTTTTTTAATGAATAGCCTCATTGTCTTCAACATATTTTTATTTTCCCAAAATGATATTTGAAAACTAGGGCTCGTCTTATAATCAGAGTCGTCCTATATTCGGGCCAATACGGTATTCTCTCACCTCTCTTGATTCACATATGAGCTTTAGCTCCTCCCATTCCTAATCAATATGATGTGGCTCCACCCTTTAAAAACAGCTTACAGCTCTTCTGGGAAGGCCTGTCATCATTATTTTAGTGGTCAGTACCGGGTTGTGATCCATCCATCCATCCATCATCTAGACCCACTTAATCCTCTGCAGGGTCTCAGGGATCTGCTGGAGTCTATCCAGCTCTCTTCAGGTCTACAGTCAGGGGTCCACCTGGACAGGTCTCCAGTCCATCTGGAGGTCTCCAGTCCAGTCTCCAGTCTCACCTGGACAGGTCAGTCTCAGTCCAGTCACCGGACAGGTCTCAGTCACCTGGACAGGTCTCCAGTCCATCACCTGGACAGGTCTCCAGTCCATCACCGGACAGTCTCCCAGTCCATCACCTGGACAGGTCTCCAGTCCATCACCTGGACAGGTCTCCAGTCCATCACCTGGACAGGTCTCCAGTCCATCACCTGGTAAAGTCTCCAGTCCATCACCTGGTCAGGTCTCCAGTCCATCACAGGACCACATGAACACTCCCCATCAGTCCTCCAGGTGATCTAGAACCACCAGTTAACCTGACATGCAGGTCTTTCGGACTGATGGAGGAACCTGGAGAACCTGGAGGAAACCCACAACAGCACCAGGAGAACATGGAGACTCCACCCAGAAAGACCTGCTGAGGTTTAGACCAGGAACCTTCTAGAACCTGGATGAAACCCACACCAGCACCAGGAGAACATGGAGACTCCACCCAGAAAGACCTGCTAAGGTTCAGACCAGGAACCTTCTAGAACCTGGAGGAAACCCACACCAGCACCAGGAGAACATGGAGACTCCACCCAGAAAGACCTGCTGAGGTTCAGACCAGGTACCTTCTAGAACCTGGAGGAAACCCACACCAGCACCAGGAGAACATGGAGACGGACAGAAGCGGAAGCGATTCTTTGTTTTTCTTGTGGGCTAAATTTAGCATACTTAGCTTGACACCGCCTCATAACACAAAAGACATACTGTTTTTTTCACCTTGAGATACAAACTTGTATTCGTCCCGTCGAACTGAAACATGAAACTGCCTCCTTGTGCATCAGTTTTTCTTTTCTTGGACATGTTGGGGTTAGTTTGTCCATCAGTTCTGAAAATCGTTTCGTTAATGGTGAGATACCGTCATCGTTGTAGCTAATGCCGAAATGCATTGTGGGAGATGTAGTTTATTGTCAATATTAGGCCTGAGCCAAGAAATCATTTGAAATGTTTGAAGAAATGTTTGTCACGAAACAACCATGTTGCCGTAGCAAGTTATTAGCGTGTTATTAGCGTGTTATTAGCGGTTTGCCCGGCAGCTGTAAAGCACAACAAATCGCAAACATGACAACGTTGGATGAGAGAACATGTTCACCACACGTCCTGACCGGTGTAGGCTATTAGCGTTAGCAACTGCTACCAATAGCATCTGTATCCACAAAGAAAATAACGACGTGGATTTATTGTTGTTTACATCACGTAGCCTATGTAGCAACTGAACCGGGAGAAGAAGACAACTTTAGTTTAGTCAAGTTTTATTCAATGCTAGACAACTTTAACATGAGCAACTATGGGCTGGATTGTCTCGGTTCTATTCGGGTAACTCAGTTCGGTTCGTGGTCAGAAACTAAAGTCTCAGGTTGGGTCGCTTTCGGGTAGAATTTTAACGGGTCCATTCGGGTTCCGGTCCATGAAAGTGGACCAGTGAAGACCTCTAAACTATAGCAATTGCGCATTTTTTTTATATATTAAAACATATTTGATAATAAAAATAATAATATAATGATATTATAAATTATATATTATTATTAACAATTATATATAATAATACATAATATTATAATCATATTTAATATTATTATTTATTTTTTTTAATATGATTTTTATATATTTTTAATAATTGCAATATAAAAATCGCAATACTTGGTAAAATCGAAATGCAATACTTGTTTAATCAGAATCACAATATAAATCGAATCGGGACCCAAAAATCGTGGGAAAATCGAATCGGCACGAAAGTCAACATGCGCTCTGAAGTGATGTAAGCTTATATTAAATCTTATAATATTGGTCTAATATGTAAGCCAATAATGCACAAGCTCTCAAGGGCCACATAAAATGATGTAGCGGGCCACATTTGGCCCGCGGGCCTTGTGTTTGACACATGTGATCTAGAGATGGTGACAGAGAGATCAAGGATGCAGACATGTGCAGCTGTAGAGACAGTTGACGTTGTAACAGACGCTATACAAATAAAGTTGAATTGAATTGACTTTTTTCATCAGAGGCTAGTAGTGCCGGGCAATATGACGATACATATCGTGGGGACGATAGAAAAGTGTGTATCGTGCCATTTCTCTTCTATCGTTTTTTTTTATCGTTTCTAACCTAATTTTATCAATTATTACAGCAAATATGTAATTAAATAACCTGCAACAATAAATTTGATAGAATCATATCTACTTCTACAAAGTAGCCTTTTATGTTTGCACTTTTATTCATGGTTAATGCCTTAAACAGAGTTCTCTTCAACCCTGATGTTTACTTTAGACACTTTATATTGGTTTGCAAACTTTGCACTACAAGGTTACAGATTTCAGAAAGTTGAAAAATAATTTGTGTTTATTTTTATAGCTGAAACTCCCGTGCAAAAATGTGTTTTTCCTCTCAGAAACTGTTGTGCACTTTAAAAAAAATGCTGCACTAAAATGTATGTTTGTGACAGTTCAGCTAAATGTCCTTTCAAAATAAAGTTGAAAAGTAAGCAATTAAAATTTTTGTCAAACTTTTCAGAGAATAACTGAAAACATACTTTATTATGGTATATTGTGATATATATCGTTATCGTGATATAAAATAGTCCATATCGTGATATATGATTTTTTTCCATATCGCCCAGCACTAAGAGCTAGTAGACATGCAGACAGAAAAATGATGCAGCTGCAAATAATCTAAAGCTCATATTCATAGTAGAGTTGGTAAAAGAAGGTAGAAATTCTAATATCTACCAGCTCTGGAGGAGCAGAAACCAGAAAATGGCTGCCATGAACCCATGAAGAACATCACAGCCTGACTCTCTGAATACTGTCCATCAGTGCAGGTATCTGTCAGAGCGGCGTGGCTGTCCCTTCGTCCACCAGCAGATGTCCCTCCATAACAGACAGTCTCGGCCGGCTGCTGCAGCGTCTGTGAGGAGCTGGGAGCCAATCAGAGGTGACGACTCAGACCGCTGGTACCTTTATAGCCTGTCTGGGCGCTCAGGCGGCGGCCAAGTCTGTCACTACTCATAAAACATGACAGGCCGACTTAGAAGCAGCGCAGAAGTGGAAAAACTTATGAACCTTCGGGTCATTTCACAAAATCTAGTCTGCATGCTCAAAAATATTCTAAGTTCGGTAGAAAGAGGGAAGTGAAGTGACTCTACGGACTGGCAACGCTCTGGGATCGTCCTACCTCCCACGCTGCATCCCATGATGCAACGGGCCACTACAGTGGAAGGCATTCTCCTCGCAGGTCTGCGGTAAAATCAGATCTCGCTTTTTCACTTCAAGACTTGGCGGTCACCGGTGGCCCGCCGACAGGTACGAGACAGGAAGTGGAGCGGAGAGGCGGGCCGGTGCTCGAACATGTGGGTCACCCTCTCAGCCAGGTGGGCCCGTCCGGCGCCCGGCTCTCCTCATTTAAATACCACCTGTAGAACATCGTGACAGCTCGGACTGTCACGTGATCCCTGTGGAGCGGGTTTGTGGCTTCGAGCACATGATCGATGCCGTTCCCCTTCCTCTGCAGGGATGAATCTTTTATTGGAGTATATTGAACAGATTCGGGGCTCAAACTGAAGAAAATGCTTTTTTGGCCACTTGGGGGCGCCGCGGTTACCTGATGCACATCCAACACATGCCGCTTGAGAATAATTGATAACTCATGCAGGGTTCGGTTTTAATCGCTCCGCTTTTAACTGGGGTTTGGTTGTCAGTCCGGTCCCTGTGCTCTCACATCTGCTGCCTCGGTGCTGGGCGGGAAGTGTTCGGCGGTGACGAGAAAGACGAGAGCTCGGGGCCGAGGCCAGAGTGAATTCATGGCGGAGGGCCCGGAGCGACGGACGTCCAGGAGGGCTGGTGTCAGGCCTCTTTAGTTTCATCAGTACAGGCTGGGGAAGGTGCTCTTTTTAATTCTTAAACAAAAACCAGAGTGAGAACATGTTAAAAGTGTTTTCTTTGACCGCTCGGTTCCTCTCCACACCTGCCATCTTTCCTGAAACCGGTGAAGGTGAAGGAACGAGGCCGAGCTGCAGTTCAGCGCCGCGACGCTGCGCCTCTCCACCGTTTAGTCCTTTTAAACGAAGACTCCTTGTGCGGTGGGTGGGGTGGAGGAGAGCAACCTTACTCTGTCTGACTCCAGGAAACATATGGAACAGATCTGCCGGTTGGCCAGGCCTCCCTCTGCCACGTCTCACAGCCACACACACCCACATCTGAGCACACACACAATAACTTTGGGGCTTTTACCTCCCTTCACCCTCTGATTTTACTCCTCTCTGCCTTTTACTTTATTCCTGACATCTCCTGTCCTTCACTCTCCTGTCCTTTGTGGAGGAAATTTTTATTTGGTTTATTCATCTTATAATTTTTGGTAAGCTGGGACTCTGAATAAACATTCCTAAATCCAGTTATCATCAAGTATCTAACCTCTTGATCAAGGAACTGTATAATTGACCTTTCGGTAAGCACCGCCCCCTTCCTAGTTACTGTTTCTAGCGTTAAGGATTCTGTTAATTCGCTATGTTTCGATGTGTATCATTAGTGTTAATATTATACTTTAATAACGCCATCGCGACCTGCAACGGTGACTCGAGGTGTCCAGAACGTTTGGAGGGACATTTTTATTCCCTTTTCCCAAAACAAAACAAACACTGGTCCATAGGCCTGTCCCACACCAGAGCTATGCTAACATCAGACAGTCGCAGCATTGTATTAATATAATTAATAAAGTGACGTTAACATCACCAGCATCACCTTATACCTAACAAAATAAATATCCAGGGTCCATATATATTTGTAGACAACGAGGCAGGCTAATAGCTGGTTAGCGAGCTCTGGTCCATAGTGGAGAAGACATGGACACTATGGACCAGAGCTAATGCTAATGCTAACAGAGAACTCATCACCCTCCCTGCTGCTAAATCATATTATTACTTTTACTAAACGGTGGTTAAATCAGTCATCTAATAAACAAAGTAAACTTACCTTGGAGTAAATGTAGGTGTGTTTTGTAACTTTCCCTACACGTTCAGTTGATTGTGTGGACGGACACAACTTAACTTTGTTTTGTTTTAGGAAAGCAGCGATATTCCACCATGGCGTTAATAATATTAACACTGATGATACGCATCATAAATAAGCAAATTAACACGGTCCTTAATGCAGGAGCAGCAAGATTGTCCGACCTGGCAACAGTAACTAGGAAGGGGGCGGTGCTTACCGAAAGGTCAATTATCAGTCTCATTTAAGACAAATGTCCTTTTTCCTTCCTCATCACCCGCTGTGATCCTCTACATGTAAACCTGAGCAGGAATCAACATCTGTCTTGGTATAAAAGGAAATCCTCGTCTCTGTAAAGACAGAGTTCTCATTCAGGATTCTCTGGAATGTTGACTGACTGCTCTCCTCATGAGCACACAAGTTTGTTTCTTTTCTCTAATAAATTCTAGTTTCATTCTCTCATCCAGATCGGATCTTAATTTTTTCCAGAACACCTTCACTCTCTCCTCTCCCTCTCTCTCTCTCCTCTCTCTCCCCTCTCCTTCTCTCTCTCTCCTTCACTCTCTCCTCTCCTTCACTCTCCCCTCTTTCTCTCTCTCTTCTCTTTCACTCTCTCCTCTCCTTCACTCTTCCTCTCCCTCTCTCTCTCTCCTTCACTCTCCCCTCTCCTTCTCTCTCTCTCCTTCACTCTCCCCTCTCCTTCTCTCTCTCTCCTTCTCTCTCCCCTTTCCTTCACTCTCTCCTCTCCTTCACTCTCTCCTCTCCTTCACTCTCCCCTCTTCTCTCTCTCTTCTCTTTCAACTCTCTCCTCTCCTTCACTCTCCCCTCTCCTTCACTCTCTCCTCTCCTTCTCTCTCCCCTCTCCTTCACTCTCTCCTCTCCTCGGACTCTCTCCTCCGTTTCACTCTCTCCGCCTTCTCGCTTCAGCCTCTCTCACTTCGAACTCTCCTTCACTCTCTACTCTCCTTCACCCTCTCCTCTCCTTCACTCTCTTCTCTCTTTCTCTCTTGTCCTATCCTTAATCTCCCTCTCCTTCACCCTCCTTCTCTCTCCTCTCCTCTCTCTCTCCTTCCTCTCCCCCTCTCCTTCTCTCTCCTCTTCTCACTATCTCCCTTCTCTCTTCCTCTCTCTCCTCTCCTCTCTCCTCCTCCCCTCTCACCCTCTCTCTTTCTCTCTCTCCTTCTCTCTCCTCTCTTTCTCTCTCTCCTCTCCTTCCTCTCTCCTTCTCTCCTCTCCTCTCCTCCATCTGTGACTACACCACCAGCTTCCATCATGGATGGATCTTTCAGCTGGTGAATTGTTTTAAGGTATTTAATTCTCTACCAGGACGTCTACATTAGTGTAGAGTTGCATATTCAGTTGTCTGCCTTCTGCAACTTCACCACTAGATGTCACTGAATCCAACTCACCGGACCGACGGCATCATCGTCATGTCAGTGATGTGATCGATTCACTGGTCACTTCGGTCAGAGAGCGACTGAGTTATCTGAATGTTAAAGCGCCAGACAGAAGAGCTCACTTCAAATATCTAGCCTCAAAGATCTACTACAATCTTTTAACCCTTGTGTGGTGTTAGGATTTTCTGCACTCTCGGGGTGTTAAGGGGTCCTTTGGACCCCTTGGGGTTTCATACCATAACTCAGCCCCTGTGCAGGATAGAGACATTCTGTTTTCACCGGAGGAAACTCGAGGATACCCTTTAGGTCACTGACCTACCACTAGGTTTCTCCAACCTGAGGGGGCGGAGCCTATTTGAAATGCTTTTTTTCCACGCCACCAGCCCCACTTCTCAGCCTCTGTGTGGGCTAGAGACACACAGTCTTCACTGGAGGGTTACTGGTGGGTAGCTGTGACATCAGTGACCCTCCCTATGATGACCTCGACCTTTGGGGGCGAAGTTTTGCCATCACGCATGCCACAAATCCCACTTCTCAACCTCTGTGTGGGCTAGAGACACGCTGTCTTCACTGGAGGGTTACTGGTGCATTGCTGTGATGTCACTGACCTTCCCTGTACTGACTGTCACCTTGGGGGGCGGAGTTTTGCCATCATGCATGCGACGAATCCCACAACTTAGCCTTGTGAGGGCCAAAGACACACTGTCTTCACCAGGGTGTTGCTTGTGGGTGGTTTCTGACCAGTCCCCAATCTACATTGGTCCAAGGGGGTGGAGTCTGACCTCCATGCCACTATTGATACTATTATTAGACCATATCAGGTACCATGTACCTTGACCTCTTCTATATTATCTATAAATACATCACATACAGTAAAACAGTTATGATCAATACTGCAGTCAACTTGCTTATAAATAAAGGAAAGCAGGCCTTCAAAATATCTAAAAATCCCTCCACTGCATGCACATCCCATCCAGCAGCGTTTAATCCAGCCTCAGCTGAATGATGGACTTCATCCTGGCAGTGAAGCTTCTAGACTCACGTGCACGTGTCTGCAAACACACATTGACAATAAGTATTAAAAAAAAAAAAAAAATGGTTTAGACTCAGTTGAGAATATGATGATGCTGCAAGTCTGGGAGAAGATGGTTTGAGACCAAACCCAGAGGCAGGAGGGAGGACAGAGCAGTGGTAGACTCATTAAAGCATCCTTCTGATTGGAAACCCTGAAACCCAGCAGTCACTAATTCAAGGCTCCTGAAATATACATCTGTCCCGTCGTTCACGTTTACGTTCCAGTCAGAGGTATGTCAGCGCTGTTAGAGACCTGGAGGAGGCTGAGCACCCAGAACAAACCACGCTGCTTCTCTGAGTTCTCCACTTTAAGGAGAATTTGCATCAGGCTAAAACAATCCAAGTGTTTTGATTATCAAGTCGTTTTTGAACCTTTTTTTAATTTTTTTTCCCTCCACGGTCCGGGCTGGAAAAATTAAAGGAAGCTCTGTGGTGGCGAACGGTCCCAGAGCTTCGTTTAACTGGAACAGCAGACTGTGGAGAAAGATGTGAGACTGTAAATAAAGACATCCCGAGGGCGCTGGCAGAGGTCACCTTCCACCGGGCCTTCAGAAGAACCTCATGGAAACAGCCTGGACTCATGGGACCTCCACAGAACCATCCAGAACACCCAGATCACAGCTTTGACATTCAACCCTGTCAAAACAAGAGCCCTCTTTAAAGGGCGCACACGTCATTTTCAAGCAGCAGTCGGAGGGAAAGTGGTTCAATATGGAAAAATCAGAGATGACATAAATGTACGCATGAATTCCACATTCCTGCTCCTATCAGTGAAGAACAGCAGAGACACAGGCTACTATCACTGAAAACTGGGACAACTGAGAGAACTGGGACCACTGGGACAACTGGGACCACTGGGACCACTGGGACAACTGGGACCACTGGGACAACTGAGACAACTGAGACAACGGAGACAACCCAAAAACAACCGGGACAACCAGGACAAGGGGACGTGAGGACATTTCCCCAGTCCGGGCTTCTGTCCACTTCAGGGTGGATTTTAGGGTTTCATTGCTTGTTTCTAGGTTTTAAAGGGGGGCAGCACCACCGTATTTGTCTGAGCTCATCTCTTGTGTGCGTTATTTAGATTTGGGGTGAAATCCAGTTCCTCCCTTAACCCTCAATCTCAACCCTCAATCTCATAAATGTGCGCTCCCGCTAAGGGTAAGTTCTGTACCGATTCTCAGAAAGTCAAGTTGAGGGTTGAGTTTGAGGGCTGTATCGCCCTCAATATTGAGATTCTCCGGCACCACCCTTGGAAGTAAGGCCTACCCAGAAGGCACTGGGTAATTTAGCCAAGACATCTTCGAAAAGGATGGCGACAAAAAAAGCTAGCTACAAACGTAAGTATCTTCGTAGTTCTTAAAGATATAAATGTTACTAAACCATCTTATTGTCTTTGTTTGAGACTTTTTTCATGGATTAACATCGTTGTTGCGTAACAATTATTTTTTTACTTTACCATGTTTGCCGCCGGCGGTCCCGGACGGCACGTCTTGTGCGGGTCCCGGTCATTAGCGGATCCGGTCGTTAGCGGGTCCTGGTCGGCGGCGGCCGGCGGCGGCCGGCGGGTCCGATCTGGTCGTTATATCGTGTCCCGGTCGGGCGGGGACCGGCGGTTCCGTTTCGTTAGCGGGTCCCAGTCGCAGAGGAGGCGGGTCCTCTGGTCCCCCACGTTAGCAGGGTCCACAGTCTGTCATTCTGGCTGGACGGGTCCCGGTCATTAGCGTGTCCCGATCGTTAGCGGTCCTGGTCGCGGCGGCCGGCGTCCCGTCATTAGGGTCCCGGTTGTTTACAGGTCCTTGTCGTTAGCAGGTCCCGGTCGTCGGCGGCCGGCAGGTCCCGGTCATTAGCGGTTCCCGGTCGTCAGTTGCCGGCTGGTCCCGGTCATTAGCGGGTCCTGGTCATTAGCAGGTCCCGGTAGGCGGCGGCCAGCAGGTCCCGGTCATTAGCGGGTCCTGGTCGTTAGCGGGTCCCAGTCGTTAGCAGGTCCCGGTCGTCGGTGGCCGGCGGGTCCCGGTCATTAGCGGGTCCCGGTTGTTAGCAGCTCCCGGTCGGCAGCGGCCGGCGGGTCCCGGTCATTAGCGGGTCCCGGTCGTTAGCAGGTCCCGGTTGGCAGCGGCCGGCGGTCCCGACTGGCTTCACGTTACTTGTATACCTTGTTGTGTAGCGACGGAGGACTGAATAATGTATCCTCCATTGTGTTATTTGCTAATATTATTTAGAGAATATACGGCGCTCTTTTCAATGTTATCCCTGTGTCATTTCAGGAAATACAGAGACAACACGGCTCTGATACATTTCAGTCTGAAGACCTAACTGCACTCGAGGGGCGTCCCATTTCAAAGCCACAAGATAACCCTGACACTTACTTTTGAGGGTTGAGATTGAGGGTTAAGAGAGGAATTGGAATTCAGCCTTAGTCTTGTTTTTGACCTGTAAAGCACTTTGGTCAACATTGACCTTGACCTTGACGCCGCCTCTTTGCAACTACGTGCAGACATTAAACAGGTCTAACCCTTTTAAGCGTCTGATCAAATATATTTCAGAATCATGGCTGACAGAACCGTCAGGTCCATTTCACGTTTGCTCAGTCAGAACCATTCTCAGCGAGCACGTGCACCGTTTTTCAGTTCATGGCGAAGCCTCCGCTGCAACTGCCAACAAATCCAAACAACTAACGAAGCACAGAGACGCCCCAGACTGCTGCAGATGCTTCCACTGAGGAATCGAACATGTCAGGACGCCAGGATCACGGCAAAGAGCTACGAAAAAGCTGGAGAGAAGTTGGACATTCAGGCTGTCAGAGCTCAGTCAGCACAAAGTTACTGTCCAAGAACAGCCGTACACACAAGAGTGAAAGGCACACCAGCAGCTCATCCAGAACGGAGCCAGGCCTGGACGAGGCCAGCGAAATTAAAATGTTTACAGGCCAGGAGTCAGAGGGCTGTTTGTTCATGTGAGAGAATCCCAGCAGTGATGCCTTCTGCAGGGAAAAGACTGACATGAAAAATGAGCAACCGAGGACAACAAGCCAATTGCTGTCTGGCTGGAGTGGAGAAGCCTGGCCTACGATGACCAGGGAGGGTGGAAAAAAAAAGAGAGAGAGATCTAGCTGGGAGCATCAAAACACTTGGATGCATAAAAGCAAAAATGGAAAAGCTCATTTGTGGAGAAATGAAAGACTGAAGCCAAACTGGAACTGCCATCCTGAAACCAGACGGTCCAGTTTCTGCCTCAACAACAAACCGTCCATCATCGGGGCTGCTATCTTTCAGAGGCGCTCAGCGGCTCGTGGACGGATCTCAAGGCGGAGCCAGCGCAGCTTCGTCCTCAGCAGCTCTTCCAGGACAGCACCGACTCTTCTCTGGCGTCGTACGGCGCCGACGCCGTGAAACAGGCCACGAGGAGCAACCGAACCGACCTAAAACAGCAGTTAAACAGCAGCACCAGGCCGAGCTCAGCCAACGCTACGAAGCCTAATAAAGGATTAGTGGCCTAAATTCAACCTAGCAGAGCACGCGTCCCATTTCTGAGCCGGACGGTTGACGTTTCACGACTTTAATGAGTGTTTCTGGCTTTAATAAGCCAGAAACACACAAACCAGAGCAGGAGATGCTCTGATGTTGATACCAAAGCTTTTTAATGCTGCTTCGTGCAGCTCACAGTAAATCCGAACCTTCGCCATCAACTTCACCTGGTTTCAATTAAACTATACGACACTGTAAGTTCAAGGTTTGTGAGGAAAAATACTCTGTCTGGCCAAAAAAAATAATCCCCACTGAAATAAAAGCTAATCCACTCTAATATTTAGTTGAACCGCCTTTAGCTTTGATTACGACATGCATTCGCTGTGTCATTGTTTCAATAAGCTTCTACAGTGTCAGCAGATTTATTTCCATCCAGTGTTGCATTAATTTCTCTCCCAGATCTGTCATTGATGATGGTAGAGTCTGAGTCTCCAGCACATCCCAAAGATTCTGGTTCAGGTCTGGACTCTGGTGGCTGATCCATGTGTAGAAATGATGTCTCCTGCTCCCTGAACCAGTCTTTGAGCCCGATGAATCCTGGCATGGTCATCTTGAATATGGCCGTGGCATCAGGGAAGAACAGATCCATAGATGTAATAACCGGGTCATTCAGTATATTCAGGTAGTCAGCTGACCTCATTCTTTGAGCTCAGACTGTTGCTGAACCTGGACCGGACCAACTGCAGCAACCCCAGATCAGAACACTGCCCCCACAGGCTGGTACAGTAGGCGCTAGGCATGATGGGAGCATCACTCTGGAACAGAGTCAATCTGGACTCATCAGACCACATGACCTTCTTCCATTGATCCAGAGTCCAATCTTTATGCTCCCTAGCAGACTGAAGCCTTTTTTCCAGTTAGCCTCACTGATTAGTGGTTTTCTTAAAGCTACACAGCTGTTCAGTCCCAATCCCTGGAGTTCCCTTAGCATTGTGGGTGTGGAAATGTTCTTACTTTCACTATTAAACAGCCCTGAGTTCTACTGTTGTTTTTCTTCCATCTGATCTCCAAACGTTTCAGTGATCACCGATCACCATCATTGAGGAGTTTTTTCCAGCCACATTTCCTCCTGGAAGACGATGGGTCCCCACTATCCTTCCAGTTTTTAATAATGTGTTGGACAGTTCTGGACCCAGTTCTGGTAGTTTCTGCAACCTCCTTAGATGTTTTCTCTGCTAGATGCCAATGATTTGACCCTTCTCAAACAGACTAACATCTTTACCACGACCACGGATGTGTCTTTGACACGGTTGTTTAGGAAACGAGAAGCAACTCATTGCACCAGTTGGGTTTAAATAACTAGTTACTAGGGATGCGCGCGATTAGTCGTCTAACCGATTAAACGTCCGCCCACTTTCTAGTCGGCACCAGAAATATTAGTCGTTTAAACCAATTTATGTTTTATTCATGTACAAGGCCGCTTAACTGTCATACAGCCGCCCGCCACTAGTCGGGGCTACAGAGCCGTCAGACAGCAGCCCCCCTCTCCACAGCAACGCTCGAGTAGACTGGAGTTTTAAAACGGCACGGTGGGAAGATGGTCTCGCTAAACCAGCGCGGTTTGGCGGTACTTTAATCTAGAAAATGAAAACAAGGTAGTATGTAGACTGTGTCAGAAACAACTAGCATAC
Source organism: Hirundichthys speculiger (assembly GCA_018398805.1). Lineage (NCBI taxonomy): Eukaryota > Metazoa > Chordata > Actinopteri > Beloniformes > Exocoetidae > Hirundichthys > Hirundichthys speculiger. The sequence goes on along the minus strand of JAGFBZ010002443.1, from coordinate 49,831 downwards.
AATCACTCGACTGGAGCAATGCGCAACCACATTCAACTCAAGCATTTGGATGTTAATCTGTACGAGACGACGGCTGCTAATGCTAGCGGCGCTGATGCTAGCGGTGCTAGCCACACTCAGGCTGATCTGACATTGTTTACCCGGAGACGTGTTCTCCCGTCCGGTCTGAGAGATTTTAGATGTTTGTTTAATTTTACACTCATATTGAACTGCGCATAGAACTTAATAATTCAGCAGCAATTTATCTTTTTTAGATGTTACATTATTTGTTAACTTTAAGTGAGTTTTTTTCGGATGTGCAGGGTTTATATTCATACTGCACAGCGCAAAATGCTACTCTACTCGTTTCGGTTGAAATGTAATTATAAATTAGATGTTTTATTAACTTGAAAGTGAATTAAAGCTATAATTTTTGTCGGCTAATCTGCAAGATTCAATGTGTCAGAGGCAATTTATTTATTTTGGTGGTTAACGTTTGACTGAGTTGCCTTCATGTTCACATTCATTCATACTGCACGGTGCAAAGTGTCTCGTACTTCAGCGGCATTTAAAATAAAATCCGACATGGTTGTTGAACATTGTGATTAAAGGCTTAAAGAACTCTTGTTACACACAATATTTTTGGGACAATGTTTCAAATTCTGTTTCGATGTTTCAATAAATTGTGCTAAATTTTCACTGTTTTCTGAGTGTTTTCCTTTTTTTTTAGACTAGTCAACTAGTCTTAATTAAAATTTTCGTTTAGTCGACAGGGAAATTAGTCGCCAGGAACATCCCTACTAGTTACCAGCTGAAAGGTGATCACCCATGTAGTAATCCAGGTGGAGACTTTTATTTGGCCAGTCAGTGTATGTTCATCCTGTCCTCAGGTCTGCCTTTGTGTCTGAGATAAGCGAGGAAGGGAAAGAGACTAAAGACTGACGTTTCATTTTCACGTTGCTTGTTCAGTTAAAGAGAAAAGATTTGATCACGTTTCTTAAAAAAAGAGGCTTTAAAATGGCCAGAATCTGTGTGTATTACCGTATTGTCCTGAATATAGGACGACTCTGGTTATAAGACGACTACTATTTTTCAAATATCATTTTGGGAAAATAACAATTATGATGAAGACAATATGGTTATTCATTAAACAACTTTATTGTACAATTATTATAGAAAAACTCACCCAGAGATAAAATTCTGCTGTATTGTTAAACATGTTAATGATTTAATTTTTTATAGGAAGTATTGTTCCGTACTGAAGGTCAGGTACGTGTCAGGATTTCATGTTATTTTAGATTAAGGTATAGAACTATTTAATGAACTGTATTTTCTTAAATCTGAGACTATGACTCTGAATCAGCAACAACCATGTAGTTCAATAACTGCATTGATGATGTCAATAACTGCAGAACCATCAAAGTCCAGTTAGATTCAGTTTCAAGAACAACATTAATAATTCAGTCTGTAAAAACTAATTCTGGACTGAAACTAAACTTTCTAACCCCTTTGATCCAGTCAGTCTCGTAGTTCCTCCATTTAAAAAAACTCTCCCTCTGTGGGAGTTTTTTACCTGCCATTATCCCTGATTAGGATTTAATGTTATGATTTTAGTTAATGATATTTGCTCGGGGGTCATGATCTGGGTCTCTGTAAAGCGCCTGGAGACGATTGACATTGTAACAGACGCTATAAAAATAAAATTGAATTGAATTGAATTGAATTTATCATCAGATCTGCTCCATGTGTTCACTGATGCTCCATTCTTTCTCTTTACTTCGGTGGGGCTCCATCTAGTGGCGCAAATGTGTCAAGACTAGGGGTGTAACGGTACACAAAACTCTCGGTTCGGTACGTACCTCGGTTTTGAGGTCACGGTTCGGTTCATTTTCGGTACAGTAAGAGAACAAAATGCAAAATATAAATGTGCTAGTTGTTAATTACACACTTTTGTGCTTTTTAACTATAGGAACATTAGCCTATACAAAGCTAGAATTTTGCTCAAAAATATAAATACAATATTCTGAAATGTAGATATTTTGAAAAACAAAATAAAAATAACATTGGCTCAGACTTTTTCTTAAAGAAAATATCCATCTGATGTGCAAAATTGAACAGTTGCAACACTGAACAGTTTGCAAGTTGTTGCTCAGATTAAATAACATGAATAAGGCCCAGACTGTTTCTTTAAAAACAAATCTTTTTATTTTTTCATAAAGTCCCGGTATGATTTTCTGGCTAAAATGTGGACGAGAAGGTAATTGATATCGGGGCTCAATTACTTTTATCATGTGTTTGAAGCCAGCGTTTAGGGTGATTAAGGTCTTAAATCTGCAGCTATAAAACACGCTTCGGCTCCCTGGTGAAATATAAACAGGGACAAAGAGAAGTTGATAAAACCAAAGTGGTTTGCCGACATTGTTCATCCGAGATCGGGTATGTTTCTGGCAACACGTCTAACCTGTTAACTCATTTGAAACGGCACCACCCCAGCGTGAACATCGCTACAAAAAGAGAAAGACGACCGAGTACAAACACAGCTTCCCACCGCATTTAACACTATGTCGCGGGAGGCTTATTGCCAATGCTAGCGGCATTAGCATTAGCCACGACGTCCGCTACAACTGCTGTTTGTTGTGCTCCACAACATGCGGTTCCTCTACTTAATATGTCCGCGTGGAAACTCGTTCGGTACGCCTCCGTTCCGAACCGACCACACCGTACCGAACCGGTTCAATACAAATACATGTACCGTTACACCCCTAGTTAAGACAATAGAAAAGTCTAGACCTCGACCCCCATTTTTGACCATGTGATTTCTAGAATTAAATATTGTCCTATATTTGGGCCGATATGGTAAAGGCTCCATCAGAGTTGGTTTTTTTTCTCAGCTGAGCTTGAAGGAATATGTTCTCGGTGTTTCAGGAAGCGTCTCCCGGCCCCCGTTATCAGTAACTCTGGACTCGGCTGTGTCTCCTGGTAACGCCTGGACTTCACATCTCAGATGAGTCCAGCCATCCTGAGGAGGACGCTCATTTCAGCGGCTTGCGTCCTCGGTCTCGTTCTCTCGTCCAACCAACAGCTAATCTCGGGCGCAGATGTAAAAGTGACTTAACCTGCACGCTCGTAGGAAGCTGTAAATTCAACTCCACGCTGCTTCAGAGCGTCAGATGAAAGTGACAGCTGGTGAAGGACTGAGCGAGGCCTCCTCAGAGTCCAGAGGTCTTCAGTCTGATTTGCTTCTAGAAAGGCTGGAACAAACAGTTTAAACAGCCCCTAATGAAACCCCTGGTTTTATGAGACCAGTCGTCCATACGTCCATACGTCTCTTCCAGGATGATGACTCGGAGGTGGTCCATCCCTCACAGACGTGTCCATGAAACATGCAGTCCAGGAGAAGCCGGTTCAGCAGCCATCATCTCCTTCACCGTTTTCTCTCCAGGATCTTGGAGGTCTTTCACCACCAGCCAGATTCTGTCTGAGTCAGAGCTGCAACATCCAGCTGTTTTACTGTCGCCTCTGCTCTAATCTCCGTGATTCCTGCTTTTTACCTGCTGGTGCAACGCTGAGCTCTGATCCAGCTGCCGTTTCTGTGCAGCATCTGTTCTTGTTGTTTTCATTTTCGTGTGCGGAGGTGTGTTGTCTCCTATTATATATATTCTGAGGTTTGAAAGAGTGAATATTTCTATCCAGCTCAAATAAAAGACTGTGAGGAACTTTAAATCTACAGCTGAGAAAGTTCTCTGCTGATTCAGGACTTTAAACAAAGATACAGTCCCTTTAATGACGTCTTAAATCAAAGGTAGGTACTTGGAAAACAACTTGGAAAAAGAAAATAGTGAAAGAGCTTCTGCTGGTTCTCAAAGGGAAATGATCTGATGTTGAAGGTGGTGGTGATCCATCAAAGCACGACTACAGCCGTTAATAAGAAGTGATGGCGTCATGATTATTTCTCATTAGCTAATGTGCAGGGACGAGTCTATAGCGTAGAAATGAGAGAAGCAGACGGAGGACTGTGGAGACAGACAGTCACAGACAGAATCACAGACGCTGTTATTTTAGCCAGTAGCGGTCTTAAAGCCAGAACTTTTGAAGAGCGGTCCAATAAATAGAGATTTTATCCAGATGGAGTCTGCTCCTGAGGAGACAGTTGTGTTCTCCTCATCACAATTAGCACCGAAGGAAACATTCAAAAACCACAATGTACTATTAAACATACATAATTACATTAACATGGGAACTTCCCAGAATTCCCCTGCCTCAGAAAAAATTTAAAAAAAAATGAATGCACATGAAAAACCACATAGAATAATACTGTACATGAGCTGGAACTGTAGTCTGAAAAACGAGAGGAGCACGCTACTGTAACACTTGATGTACATGATTGATTATATGATCGAAACAAAGAAGTTGATGTCCCTTCACCTGCAGAGATGAGATCTGCGTCTCCAGTAGAGACATGAGATCAATAACGCGATTAGTTTGGTGTCTTCACAGGGACGGAACATTTAAGAGATTATCATTTCAAATCACCAGCCAGACTGCTGCCCTGGAGTCAGCAGAGAGGCAGCTGAAGATCAGCCGGACCGTTACGGCACAACTGGCAAACTCTGGGCCACGGGCCACATCCGGCCATCTGATTTAAGGACAACATGTTGCCATCTTGACATCGCACCTGAGCGCAGAAGCTACACTTCAACACCACATGAGGAGCTAAGTTAGCTAACGTTAGCCTCTGAGAAAAGCAACAAAAGTTCAAAGACCCCCAGCACCTTTCAGAACAAACTAGGGATGCACGATAACTATCGGGCCGATAACAGGAAATTATGACGTCATCCCGATAGGTCCGATATCACGACGAATAGCTCTGATAACATATATATTTTTGTCAACACGGCAGTGCCTCGCTCCCTCTGAGCCTTGAATGACCGGCAGTGAATGTTATGTTCAAGTGACGTCGGCATAATCAGAAAAACGATTACTCAATAAGGAAAATCAAGAATACCCCCTCATGCCAGAAAACAACTCGTTAACTCGGTCATAATTTTAGTAGTTGCTGACTTTAATTGATATTTGCAGTATTCTGCCACATGTTACACATAAAAAAAATAAAAAAATAAAAAAGGCTGAAAGAACGACTAGCAAACGAGGAAACGTTGGAATTTACGTTAGACCTTGAATGCAGCATGCATTGTACTGATCACAACAAACATGGCGTCGCGGAACTTCGTTAAAGTTTCAGAAGAAGATAGTTTGGTGGTTATTTGTGACGAATCCTCCGAGTGAATTCTACGAGGAGGGAAGCACAAGCTTTAATACGTAAAACCTGATCAGCCACCTACAACATAACAATCACTTCCATGGAGTTTTGAAATCACGCTAACGGAAGCTAATGCTAACATGTGCAAGCCAGCAGCAGTCTCTCCTCTCCCTCATTCCTCTCATCTAAAGCTTCCATGAGATTAAAAATAAAAACTAATGAACCTCATTTACTTTAATTAAAGGTAATAATTTAAATGGAACCACAAGCAGAAATTCTTTAAATGTTAATCTTTTTCAGTTTGTAATTCTGATGCATGTATTTCCATCAGTTCAAGGAGCCTTTATTTTTTATATAAGTCAGTAATGAACCTTATTTAAGTTAATGTGAGATATCAAATAGGTTTGTTTGATAGCTTTAAGAAAATGTTTGAGAGGTTTGACAATAGTTTTTCATTGGAAAAAATAAATATCTGTTCATGTAAAGTCAAAACTATATTTGATTTTGTTCATAGTATTGATGTAATGATCTTAGATATATGTGTGTGTTATCGGTTATCTGTACCGGTTTTAAAAAACAGTTATCGTGCATCCCTAGAACAAACCTTTTTAAATCGGTTTGAACACAGCTCCGTCAGAAACGCCGTCGTAGACCAGGTCCAGGAACTGACAGGAAACCATGACGACCACCTAACGAACTGACCACCAGTCAGTGGAGGAACCAGCTCACCGCCACGTCCACCACAGCCGTCCGAAGATCCAACGTGGAGCTGCAGCTCCACCACTGACCACCAGGGTCTGACTCCAGGAGGGAGTCCGTCTCCTGGTGTTCCAGCCGGGTTCCGGACCTGCTCGTCCACCCATTTGTAACGTGAATGAAGGAAGAGGAGGCTGAAAAACCGCAGGTGACATCACAGGGGTTCGGTCCAGTTGCTCTTATTCAGTCTCTGGGTCTGGCTACGGCGCTCTGATGACATCACTGCACCGTTTAATGTTCGGCAGCGTTTTTGGTGATTTCTCCCGTTTTTATTCTCAGGGGAGAAAAGTGACTTATGGAGCACAGACGTGTGCTGAAGCAGTAATAAAAGAATTAAATCCAGCTGGACCTGAAAAAACAGGAGTGACCGAAATGAGCTTTTTCCACAGTGTGGCTTGGCTCAGCCTCCCAGTAGCTGTCTGAGCGGGCCAGGACTGGACCAGAACACTGGACCTGAAGCTCCTGCACAGCGAGAGAAGCCGTTTTAGGTGGTTTTACCACCCAACGGGGGGAGGGGGGGGGGTATTCGTAAAAGTCACCAGGCAACTGCATCTGCCAGCTGACCTGGACTCGTCTGGAGATCCTTCAAGAGGAGCTGAAGGAGGTTGCTGGAGACGAGAGAGGCCCGGAGTGTTCTTTCACTCCAGCTATTCTCCCAGCAGCCTCGGGCCTCACAGCAACGTGTGTCACCTGGAGACACCTGTCGACTAGGGCTGGGCGATTTTATGGATTCGGCGATATATATCGATATCTTATTTCCCAGAAATATTCTAAGCTCCCTTCAAAACCCCCGTGTCTCGCACGGGTGCTCTTCCTGCAAAGAGCCATTTAGTCCTCCAGCCACTAGTGTCGCTGTAGAGCGTTTCTAACAGGTTATCCAGAAGCTTCTTTCTCTTCCAGCTAGAGCTGAGCCAGTCAGGAGGATGGCGGCGAGTATAAATCCAGCACCTGCGAGCTTAAAAGTAGATGTGTGGGAGCAGTTCGGTTTGAAAAAGAAAAAGGAAAGCGAAGATTTAGACAAAAGTATGGCGGTTTGCAAGCTGTGTCACTCAAACGTAAAGTACTCTGGAAATACCACCAACCCGCGAGGCGAGCCCACCTGAAACGTCACCACCCGGACAAGCTAATGCTAACTGAGAGCTAGCCAAACTTTATTTGTCAGGATTTGAGACCGTATTCAGTGGTGGAAAACGCCGGCTTTAAGGGCTGCGTTTACTCCCGTGGTTACGTGTCACAGTTATCTTGTCCCCGGTATGCTGCAGTTATTTTTGATATATGTTAAAGGAGCCGTTTGTAAGATTATGGCCAAAACTGGTACTGCAGTCACTTTCAAAATACTGTTGAGCGGCGTGTACCCTCCCCCTCCTCCCCGACCAGAGGTTGCCAGGTCGGCTACAGAATGCAGCAGGAACGTAGGCTGCCATGGCAAGCGATGAGTCCTACACAGTAAGTTTATTTTCTGTTAATTATATTTAATGCTTTATGAAAGATCTTTTCTTTCTTTGATCTTTCGTAACTAGAGGAAATATTTTCCCGTAGAGGCGTTTCGTAACCTGAAAGTTTCGTATGTAGAGGCGTTCGTAAGTAGAGGTACCACTGTTACCTTGTCCAAGTAAATTAGCGTTAGCCAAACATTTAGCTTTGAATCTTACCTGTCCAGGAGAAAATCAGCAACGTTGGCGTCTGTCTTCAAATTCTTCTCCGCTTTCAGCCGTCTCCATCTATCAAAAGCATCTCCTATACAAATCCTTGTTTTATTTCGGACCTTGTCACGACGTAACTCGGATTCATAACGAGGTCTTTTAGGTTTTGGAAAGCTAGACATTTTTTCATCCAACACGTTCGTAGCGGCTGCTGCGATAATTAGAGCCGAGCTGGCAACCCGGATGCAGAAACACTACTGACTTGGTGATTGGGAGATAGGTGGAGGGTGGCGCTTCAGGCCAAAACAAAAAATGACATCATCAACATCAGTTGAGGGCTGCAACTCCTCTTTTTAAACGGGAATATCCTGGCTTGAGTGCTGTTGTCAGTGACATAAGTATTTGAAATGAACATGATTTTTAAATGTCTGTTGACATATCGGGGTCATTTTATGATTCGTTTTATTAGATCTCTTACATACGGCTCCTTTAATGTTGAAGCGCGTCTGCGCTGTTATTCAACGCCACAACGGAGAGGGACAATCACGAACTAGCTAAACTTACTAAACGTATCTCTTGCGTTTTTCCACTTCCTCACCGTCTCGGCCATATCCAGGCTAGGGATGCGCGCGATTAGTCGTCTAACCGATTAAACGTCCGCCCACTTTCTAGTCGGCACCAGAAATATTAGTCATTTAAACCAATTTGTGTTTTATTCATGTACAAGGCTGCTTAACTGTCATACAGCCGCCCGCCACTAGTCGGGGCTACAGAGCCGTCAGACAGCAGTTCCCCTCCCCGCGGAACTGCTCGAGTAGACTGGAGTTTTAAAACGGCACGGTGGGAAGATAGTCTCGCAAAACCAGCGCGGTTTGGCGGTACTTTAATCTAGAAAATGAAAACAAGGTAGTACGTAGACTGTGTCAGAAACAACTGGCATACAATCACTCGACTGGAGCAATGCGCAACCACATTCGACTCAAGCATTTGGATGTTAATCTGCACGAGACGACGGCTGCTAATGCTAGCGGTGCTAGCCACACTCAGGCCGATTTGACAATGTTTACCCAGAGACGTGTTCTCCCGTCCGGTCTTAGAGATTTTAGATGTTTGTTTAATTTTACACTCATACTGAACTGCGCATAGAGCTTAATAATTCAGCAGCAATTTATCTTTTTTAGATGTTACATTATTTGTTAACTTTAAGTGAGTTTTTGTCGGATGTGCAGGGTTTATATTCATACTGCACGGTGCAAAATGCTGCTCTCTTTTCGGTTGAAATTTAATTATAATTTAGATGTTTTACTAACTTGAAAGTGAATTAAAGCAATAATTTTTGTCGGATAATCTGCAAGATTCAATGTGTCAGAGGCAATTTATTTATTTTGGTGGTTAACGTTTGACTGAGTTGCCTTCATGTTCACATTCATTCATACTGCACGGGTGCAAAGTGTCTCGTACTTCAGCGGCATTTAAAAATCCGACATGGTTGTTGAACATTGTGATTAAAAGCTTAAAGAACTCTTGTTACACACAATATTTTTTGGGACAATGTTTCAAATTCTGTTTCGATGTTTCAATAAATTGTGCTAAATTTACACTGTTTTTTGAGTGTTTTCCTTTTTTTTTTTTAGACTAGTCGACTAGTCTTAATTAAAATTTTTTCGTTTAGTCGAGAGGGAAATTAGTCGCTAGGAACATCCCTAATCCAGACCCACATTCATCTCTATCTCCCTCCATGAATTACTAGAATATGTTCTGTCTTTGTAGTTTCAGAACCAGAATCGTACAGATGTGGGTACTTCCTCATTTCTTCGATGACGTGGATGTAGAATTGACCAATCAGAGGCCTCCTTTCTCTCCTCTCTGCGACGTTGTTTGCAGTCACCTACCTTTCAGTTCAGTTAATTCAAACAAATTGGAACACTCACAAGATGTCACCAAAATCACTTTGTCCTGTTAAAATCTTTCAGAAAATGATGTAAATGTGTTGTTAGAAAAATATCGATATAATATCGTATCGTGAGCCAGATGTATCGTATCGTATCGTGAGATTAGTGTATCGCTACAGCCCTACTGTCGACAACGAGCTGATATCGGGCCTGCTAGCTGAATGCTAGTCACGTTCTGGACCTGCAGAGAAGATGGCAGACGCTCCTCTGGGACGCTCTGTGTTTCAAACTTAAAAACATCAGGGAACGATCACGTATCCAAGAGCTCGATTGTGAAATACTCTCGCCGGCGCTGAGCGTTAAGAAATAAAAAAAAAGGAAGAAAGAAAAAAAAAAGAAGAGATTGCTTCGAGTTAATGCTAAACTGACCCTGGTTTTCTGTCTGGGGGGAGAAAATGCTCAGAACGCCGGGGTAACAAGTCCAGTAGTCATCAGAGGTCTGGAAGCATCTCTCCAGTACCAACGCACCGATCCACTAATGCTCTCCACATGTGCGATCCCGGTCTGGTCCAAACAATCGTGTCCCGGCTGACAGCTTAATTAGAGCCGGCCCGTTGTCCAGAACCGAAGGAGACCATCACTGAGGCGCTGGGAGGGCTGAGGCTCGTGTGTCTGACGTACACGGTCCACGGTACACGGTGCTCCTCCTGGAGGTGCTCCTCCTGGAGGTGCTCCTCCTGGAGAGGCTCCTCCTGGAGAGGCTCCTCCTGGAGAGGCTCCTCCTGGAGATGCTCCTCCTGGAGAGTCTCCTCCTGGAGAGTCTCCCCTGGAGATGCTCTTCCTTGAGAGTCTCCTCCTGGAGAAGCTCCTCCTGGAGATGCTCTTCCTTGAGATGCTCCTCCTGGAGATGCTCCTCCTGGAGATGCTCCTCCTGGAGAGTCTCCTCCTGGAGAGGCTCCTCCTGGAGATGCTCCTCCTGTAGAGGCTCCTCCTGGAGAGGCTCCTCCTGGAGATGCTCCTCCTGTAGAGGCTCCTCCTGGAAAGGCTACTCCTGGAGAGGCTCCCCCTGGAGAGTCTCTTCTTGGAGAGTCTCCTCCTGGAGAGTCTGCCCCTGGAGAGTCTCCTCCTGGAGGTGCTCCTCCTGGAGAGTCTCCTCCTGGAGAGGCTCCTCTTGGAGAGTCTGCCCCTGGAGAGTCTCCTCCTGGAGGTGCTCCTCCTGGAGAGTCTCCTCCTGGAGATGCTCCTCCTGGACAGGCTCCTCCTGGAGAGTCTCCTTCTGGAGAGTCTCCTCCTGGAGATGCTCCTCCTGGAGAGTCTCCTTCTGGAGATGCTCCTCCTGGAGAGGCTCCTCCTGGGGAGGCTCCTCCTGGAGATGCTCCTCCTGGAGAGGCTCCTCCTGGGGAGGCTCCTCCTGGAGAGTCTCCTCCTGGAGATGCTCCTCCTGGAGAGGCTCCTCCTGGAGAGTCTCCTTCTGGAGAGTCTCCTCCTGGAGATGCTCCTCCTGGAGAGTCTCCTTCTGGAGATGCTCCTCCTGGAGAGGCTCCTCCTGGGGAGGCTCCTCCTGGAGATGCTCCTCCTGGAGAGGCTCCTCCTGGGGAGGCTCCTCCTGGAGATGCTCCTCCTGGAGAGGCTCCTCCTGGGGAGGCTCCTCCTGGAGATGCTCCTCCTGGAGATGCTCCTCCTGGAGAGGCTCCTCCCATCACCCATCTGCTCTGTGAGTTAGGGCTGCAGTGATACACTAATCTCACGATACGATACGATACGATATGCGATATGCGATATTTGGCTCACGATACGATATATATCGATATTGGGGCTGGGCATTGATTAAAATTTTTAATCGCGATTAATCGCATCATTTCCCTGATTAATCACGATTAATCGCCTTGTATACGTGAAATCAAATAATGAATTCAAAAGTAGTGTAAAGGTCACTTTTATTGAAATATTGCTGCTGCCATATGAACTAAAGTGTTAAATCTCATTTTAAAAAATGTAAAATAAAATAAAGCTTATTGCCACTGCCAGGGCATTAATGTCATCCTGTTTTTATAAAAAAAAATTTAAAAAGTCTACAAACAAAATCCAACAAAATGATTGTGTCTCAGCACAATCAGAACATTAAAACAGGTAATTTCTGAGGTAACAGCAGAAACTTTTAACGGGGAGTTCAACTTGTCAGTTGTTACAAATAACCTTGTTTCTGTTGAATCCTCCGTCTGGGAGAACTTTAAAATGAAAATGTCCATGTTAAAGTTCAGTAACTTTACCAATCCATATATCATTCATTCTTTCCATTTTCGATTGTCAATCAAAAATTTAAAGAAATTAAAAAGTGACATTTTATTACATTTTTCGTTATTTAATCTAACACGAAAAAATTAAAAAAAATGCCTGTTTTTTTTTATATTTCAATTTTAGACTTGGATCAAAAATACGAAATTAAAAAACACAAAACTGAATTAGTTTTATAATGGAGGACTGGACTTTCTGTTGTCATTACACATCTGAGCCACTAGATGGAGCCGCACTGCAGTAACCAGCTAGAGAACAGCAGGACAGTGAACACATGGAGCAGATCTGATGGAACATGGAGGAATGACCACAAAGTTTTGTTGCAGTCCAGAATTTTCTTTTTTTCAGACAGAATTAGTTAATATTGCTACCTGAGTCGTTACCTGAACTGTAAAGTTCACTGATTTTTACCGTTCTTCATGTCTGTTTTAGCTTTTTCTTATGTTTACCTGGCAAATGTCTTCCGGTTCTACCGCAGCCAGTAACAGACTTTTCAAAACAAAAGCATGTGAGCAACATGCGTTAACGCGCGATAAAATAAATGTCGGCGTTAATAAATTAATGCGTTAACGTGATAATAATGCGATAACTTGCCCAGCCCTAATCGATATTTATCTTACTATACATTTACATCATTTTCTGAAAGATTTTAAAGGGACAAAGTGATTTTGGTGACATCTTGTGAGTGTTCCAATGACTTTGTTTGAATTAATTGAACTGAAAGCATCAATTACACATTATATGGCTGACAGGCAGCTTGCAAATGCTGGACAAAATGAATAAAAGATTTTTTGAGAAAAATAGTAGTGCTGAGCAATATGACGATACATATCGTGGGGACAATATAAAAGTGTGTATCGTGCCATTTCTCTTCTATCGTTTCTAACCTAATTTTATCAATTATTACAGCAAATATGTAATTAAATAACCTGCAACGATAAATTTGATAGAATCATATCTACTTCTACAAAGTAGCCTTTTATGTTTGCACTTTTATTCATAGTTAATGCCTTAAACAGAGTTCTCTTCAACCCTGATGTTTACTTTAGACACTTTATATTGGTTTGCAAACTTTGCACTACAAGGTTACAGATTTCAGAAAGTTAAAAAATAATTTGTTTATTTTTTATAGCTGAACTTCAGTGCAAAAATGTGTTTTTCCTCTCAGAAACTGTTCTGCACTTTAAAAAAAATGTGAAAGCTACTGTACCTCTGTACCTACCTGTTTTTGCTGCAATAAAATGTATGTTTGTGACAGTTCAGCTAAATGTCCTTTCAAAATAAAGTTGAAAAGTAAGCAATGAAATTTTTGTCAAACATTTCAGAGAATAACTGAAAACATACTTTATTATGGTATATCGTGATATATATCGTTATCGTGATATAAAATAGTCCATATCGTGATTTATGATTTTTTCCGTATCGCCCAGCACTAAAAAATATTTTCATTTATTTAAACAGTGCAAATTGTTGCTTGCAAGCTTTTAAAGGTGGGACACGGGGGTTTTGAAAGAAGCTTAGAATATCGATACCCGCGGCTGAATAATTGATACTCGATAAAATATCGATATATATCGCAGAATCGATAAAATCGCTCAGCTCTACTGTGAATCCTCCTCCCATCAGCACTTCAGCACTTCATCAGCTGTTCCTTTCCTCCTCCAGACGTTTCTCATCATTCTGTGTGGACACTAAAGTATGACATTTACCATTACAGTCCCTTTAAACAACTGAAAAAAAAAAAGAAGTTAATGTTTCCATCCCCTGGTTAGTGAAGATCAAAGGTCTGGAGTTGGCAGATGTTTTAACCGCTAATGTGAAGTCCAAGGAGATCTCAGAGGAAGTGAAGGAAGTCACCATTAGATTGAAAAAAAAAAAAAAAATAAACCTTTGGTGCAGCCAATTAAAGGGTTTGGTGAAAGACCTGAAGATCATCGGTGGTCATCAATCATCAATCATGTCATCTTAGATGTCAACAAGACAAAGGAGATGATTGTGGATTTCAGGTCCAACAGCATCTCCATCATGGAGAAGAAGTGGAGGTGGTGGAGGAGGATAAAGACCTCAGTGTCCACCTGGACAACAGACTGGACTGGAGACACTGATGCTGCTGAGAAGAAGGAGCAGAAGGAGACTTTAGTTCCGGAGGAAGCTGAGGTCCTTCGGTGTTTCAGCCAGATGTTCAGATCTTCTATCCGTCCGTTGTGGAGAACCTGAACAAACTGATGAAGAAGGCTGGTTCTGTTCTGGAGATGATGGAGTCCATCAATGAAGATGATCATCAACCCTGAGTGTCTTCAGTCAGAGGATCTTCAGATCTGCTGCGGCACAGACAGATGTTCGATAAACCGACCATGGACGCTGACCCGAACTGCTCAGAGATGCTTCTTCTCACGTCCAAGGTCGCTTCGCTCTTCCAGCGGCAGCAGGGAGAAGCTCCGCCCTCCTCCGTGGTGCTACGGCGCTTTAGTTGGAGGAGAGCTGACGGTAAATCTCGTGCTGGGATAAGAGCTTCCAGGCTTAGAGGACCACGAAGGGCTCTTCGGGATAAACAGTCTGCCGCCGCAGCAGAGACAGCAGAGACAGCAGAGACAGACGCGTCCACAGCTGAACAATGGACCAAATATCCTGTACAGTTCCCCCCACACCTGAATTCAATCGCTCCTGATGGAGCCGGGGACCAAAAAAAAAAAAAAAAAAAAAAAAAAGCCATAAACAAACCAGACGAGATGGATGGTAAAAGAAAAGAATCTAATATTCCCGAAGTCAAAGGGCTGTTGGAGCGAGTATAAAAGAAAACAACACGGGGAAGAGTAAACATTACCCTCAGCATGCAGATTAGCTTCCAGGCTCAAACGAGGACGGCGTGCTGGCGGGGGCCCACCGCCTGTGTTGGACTTACTGGGAGATAATTAAAACCACGGTCCGGTCCAGACCCGACAGTAGTTTCACCAGCCGTCCCGTACCGCGGCCCGAGCCGTACGTGCAACAACAACCTTTAAATCCCGGCCTTCCTTCCTGCGCGCCCCCAACATCTGCTCTGCATCTGGACGTGGCAGAAGGGGACCGTATAGACAGCAGGCGTGCTGGCAGCATCTCTGCACGCCTTTAAAACAACGGTGAAAATGATTTTTTTAAAAATCACAGTAATAAACAGATATTATGGAGAGAACACAGCTGGCCTGTTTAATCTGCAGCCGCCAGAAAAGAGACAAAAAATGTTGCAGAAATCTAAGCCTAACCTGTTGTTTGTAAAACCAAAGTGGTGGTCTCCTCCTGGAGGCTCCAGCGGCTCTGTTTTAACCATCAGCCCGTCCTCTGGGACTAAATTCCAAGGCTGGTTGCCAGGATCTGAACCAAGACTCAGCAGAAGGAAAAGAACTCACTTTTACAGTAAATTAGAGGACAGAATATTTCTGCTGCTCAGGGATTCCAAACTTGAAAATATAACAAAGAAAGAAAGTACAGACTCACAGGAAACCGAGGCCAAAGAACTAATCTCATTTAAAACTGTGAAGCGGACCAAAAAACAAAAGGAAAGAATCTGCTGGAACGAGAGGAGAAGCGGACGGGCTGTTTGGAGGCTGCAGCTCCAGATGAGCTGGTGAGTTTGATTGATGACATTTAGAAACGCCGTTAAAATCACATCACAGACAAACACCCTCAGAGCTCGGCCCTTATTTCAGCCGTGATGAGCCGGTCCTGGCGCCGGTCTCTGGTCTCCACTGAGGGTCAGCGTGGAGGTGGTCGGGACTGATCTGAGAACAGACCCCGCCCTTCTATCACAGCTGTCACACTACGTCTTTCAGCCTAACGCCGTTGAGGTTTGGGAGCATCATCTTCTATACCACGTGTGTCAAACACAAGGCCCGCGGGCCAAATGTGGCCCGCCACGTCATTTTATGTGGCCCTCGAGCGCTTGTGCACTAATGGCTTAAATTCTAAACCGATATTTTAAGACTTAAAATAATCTTACGCCGCTTTAAAGCTCATTTTGACAATTAAACTACATCTCCCATAATGCATTTCGTCATCACCCACAACAATAACAGTATATCATCATGAGCAAGAACTCAAGATGATTTTCAGAACTGATGGATTTGAGAAAAACCCTCTACAAACTAATCCCAAAAGAAAAATTGATGCATAAGGAGGCAGTTTCATCAACGATGGGAAACGAATACAAGTTTGTATCTCAAGGTGAAATAACAGTTTGTCTTTTATGTTATGAGGTGGTGTCAGTCGTGAAAGAGTTTAATCTACGTCGGCATTTTGACAGAAAACAGGGAAATAAATACAGAATCCATTTTTAACAATATATTAAGGTGTAGTTAAATATATTTTGATTTACATTGCATTTTGTTAAATTCATGCTGTCAATCTGGCCCTTCGAGGGCCACCATGATGCTGATGTGGCCCTCAGTGGAAATGAGTCTCACACCCTGGTCTATGCTGTGGTGTTCTGGAGGAACCAGAAAACCACTCTTTAACTGAATTTCCCCCTCGGGGGATCAATAAAGTATATTTGTATTTGTATTGTACTGTATGGTTATTTGTGACGAATCCTCCGAGTGAATTCTACGAGGAGGGAAGCACAAGCTTTAATACGTAAAACCTGATCAGCAACCTACAACATAACAATCACTTCCATGGAGTTTTGAAATCACGCTAACGTGAGCTAACGGAAGCTAATGCTAATGTATGCAAGCCAGCAGCAGTCTCCCCTCTCCCTCATTCCTCTCATCTAAAGCTTCCATGAGATAAAAAAAAAATTAATAAAAACTACTGAACCTCATTTATTTCAATTAAAGGTATTAATTTAAATGGAACCACAAGCCAAAATCCTTTAAATGTTAATCTTTTTCAGTTAGTAATTCTGATGCATGTATTTCCATCAGTTCAAGGAGCCTTTATTTTTTATATCAGTCAGTAATGAACCTTATTTAAGTTAATGTGAGATATCAAATAGGTTTGTTTGATAGCTTTATGAAAATGTTGGAGAGGCTTGACAATAGTTTTTCATTGGAAAAAATAAATATCTGTTCATTTAAAAAGTCAAAACTAGTTTTGATTTTGTTCATAGTATTGATGTAATGATCTTAGGTATAAGTGTGTGTTATCGGTTATCGGTATCAGTTTTAAAAAACAGTTATCGTGCATCCCTAAAAAAAACAAAACCAAAATTGTTCCGCAACACTTTTCCAGATTTCATAGCTTCTCTAAGACCTTCACTGATGTCTTTCCTCTTGGCGCTGTGTTAACACACACCCTGAAAGCTCCAGACCAGCAAACATCAGCTCTCCTACAGGTGTGAGCACCTGCTGCTGCCTCCATGGAGGAAGCATCTGCAGTTATCTCTGCAGATCTACGATCCGCTGACTTCTACCGTCGTCAAACACGCTCAGGAAGTCCTGGACGACTGTGAGCCGGTGTTTCAGCGTTTCTCTGGCCGGCTGCTGCTCCACCGCTGACTGAGGTCTGCGGTCGGGTTTTTAGCCACCACATCTACTTGCTTCACTCAGAGGAAGTGTGTGTCTCTTCTGGAGGCAGTGAGGAGCAGCGCAGCGTCTCCTTCACAATGAAAACAGAGGAAAACGTACTAATGAATCCGGTCTGCAGACCGCCGCTGCTTGGCGCCCGGGCAGGTGGTCGGCGGCGTGGACAGCTGCCCCACAGGCTGAACAATTACAGAACCTCCCTAAACTTCAAACGAGTGAAACGGGACTTCTCTGAGAATCTTCTCCTTCCATCTGGACCCAGAAGGACGGTTTCTGTGTTACGGAGCCGGACAAACAGAAGAAACACTGATGGGACTTCCACCACCTCCAGGAGACAGCAGGGTTAGGGTTAAGCTTCTTAGTAGGGGTGCACGATAACTATCGGGCCGATAACTGGAAATTATGACGTCATCCCGATAAGTCTGATATCACGACGAATAGCCCCGATAACAATTTATATTTCTGTCAACACAGCAGTGTCTCGCTCCCTCTGAGCCTTGAATGACCAGCAGTGAATGTTATGTTCAAGTGACGTCGGCATAATCAGAAAAACGAAAATCAAGAATACCCCCTCATGCCAGAAAACAACTCGTTAACTCGGTCATAATTTTAGTAATTGGTAACTTGAATTGATATTTGCAGTATTTTCCCTCATGTTACACATAAAAAAGAAAAACATAATAAAAGGCTGAAAGAACGACTAGCAAACGAGGGAACGTGGGAATTTACGTTACACCTTGAATGCAGCCTGCAGCACAGCGCTGATCACAACAAACATGGCGGCGTGGAACTTCGTTAAAGTTTCAGAAGAAGATATTTTGGTGGTTATTTGTGACGAATCCTCCGAGTGAATTCTACGAGGAGGGAAGCACAAGCTTTAATACGTAAAACCTGATCAGCCACCTACAACATAACAATCACTTCCATGGAGTTTTGAAATCACGCTAACGTGAGCTAACGGAAGCTAATGCTAACATGCGCAAGCCAGCAGCAGTCTCTCCTCTCCCTCATCTAAAGCTTCCATGAGATTAAGAAATAAAAACTACTGAACCTCATTTACTTTAATTAAAGGTATTAATTTAAATGGAACCACAAGCCAAAATCCTTTAAATGTTAATCTTTTTCAGTTAGTAATTCTGATGCATGTATTTCCATCAGTTCAAGGAGCCTTTATTTTTTATATCAGTCAGTAATGAACCTTATTTAAGTTGATGTGAGATATCAAATAGGTTTGTTTGATAGCTTTAAGAAAATGTTTGAGAGGCTTGACAATAGTTTTTCTTTGGAAAAAAAAAAAAATCAAACTATTTTTGATTTTGTTCATAGTATTGATGTAATGATCTTAGGTATATGTGTGTTATCGGTTATCGGTATCGGTTTTAAAAAACAGTTATTGTGTATCCCTACTTCTTAGCTGTTGCTGACCTGCTGGCAGGTCCAGATGTTGTCTGCTGGGTTCGGTTCTGGGCTGGACGGACTCCATTAACAGCTCAACCCAACAGCTGTGGGGTTTTTTTTTTCTTCCTGATTTGTGTGATTATTGGCGAACAAACGCGGTGTGAACATGATGACTTTGACAGCTGGAGAATTCAGCACGTTTCCATCTTCTGCTGTGGTTCATCGGCGCTAGCAGGAGATGTTCTTCAGGAAGCCTTCTCGTGGTTCTGCTCAACCTTCTGTAGCTGTCGTGGTGGCGTCTCCGCAGACCGTCTTTATCGTGCGGTGAAATAGCAGCCAAACGCCGTAACGGCACCGGCGTTTGCATAGAAAATTAGCGACTGTAAAAACACATTCTCCAGTCGCTGGCTCCTTTCCCAGAGTCGTAAAAGTTTAAAGGTGCTCATAATTGCTAACACACCTGTAACAGTACGGGTTCACAGTCCCTGGATGTTTGTGTCGGACCCCCCCCCCACCCCTCACACCTCTCCACTCTAAGGATGAAACAGTCACATGGTTTCTATTTGACTGTTTTTCTGTGAAATGTCAGTCTCTGTATTTATGGAGGACAGTGTCATTGTCGTATTCTCAGAAACGCCGCGGCTCTGGAGGAGACCGGCGTCTTCGTCGGTTGACAACCAAGGCTGACGTGAACCCGAGCAGAGCTGGACCTCCAACAGCTGCTGAGGAGACCGAGCGAAGAAAAGCCGTTATTCCTGAAACACCCCGTTTCTGCTGCTTTCAAGTCATTCTGTTTCCGATTTATTTCTGGCTCTTTGTGCTCGCATTAGATGTTATTGTTACTGCTTACACAACAATTCATTATTCTTGTGAAAAACAAAGGGGGGGGGTGAAGGGCATTAAAACACACAGATATGCATTGTTTGACAATATGAAACAGCTGAAAGACAACCAGAGTGTTTTCATGACGTCAGAGATTCACTTCCATTGAACCTCTGAGAACCTGTTTTCCTCCTCTGTCATCACTATTCCACAAAAAGGGATGTTTCGCATTTCATCTGAAGTTTTATTGGCCTTCCAACTCATATTTTTTTAATAGGCAGTGGCAGCAACCACTCCCGGTCCAAAAGTGGGCGTTGTGGCCTTGAACCGTCAGCTCGGCCGCCTCACACCTCTGAGTGTCATCGCCGTGGTTGGGGACACACCAGGAAGGGGGTCCCCCCCGTCCCAGAACCGTCATGGAGCTGGTTGTCACCACCACCGCCAGTCGCCCGGTCACAAGTTCAGGATTTTGCTAATCAAGCGTCCTACTTCTCAGCCGCTCGGGCTGCTGTAAAGACTGGAAGGAAATGACGACTGCAGGGCAGCGCTCAGACCAACAAACCCAACCTCAGCCCACATCAGAACCCTGGTCTCCTTCGCGGGAACGCCCACCGGTTTAATATGTGGGTGACACTTCACGACAACTTGAAAACTTTCCCCAGAGAAACAGAAATCCCAGAGGTTTGAGTGAAGGCAGCTGGGTGTCCTCCTCTGTTCTTGAAGGCTTCCTGCCACTGGTGGGGAGTTTGGAGCTTAGAAGCTGCTCAAGTATGGAAATCAGTTCTGTGGGCCGTTAAGAGTCTTCAACCTGGTTCTGGTCAAACAGTTGAAGGTGTAAATAGCTGTGAAACCATCTGGGCAGGAGATTCAAGGCTGCACTGGAGGTGTTTCATGACACCTGGGTCCATCCCGTATGTGGCAGGAGGGTCTGAGAAACTCAAACACAACATCCTGGTCCTCTTGGATCCTAACCAACACAGGAGAGCAGCTCCTCAGGTCCAGATTCAGGTCCAGATTCATGGACCAACACAGGAGAGCAGCTCCTCAGGTCCAGATTAAGGTCCAGATCCAGATTCATGGACCAACACAGGAGAGCAGCTCCTCAGGTCCAGATTCAGGTCCAGATTCATGGACCAACACAGGAGAGCATGGCAGGTCCTCAGGTCCAGATTCAGGTCCAGATTTATGGACCAACACAGGAGAGCAGCTCCTCAGGTCCAGATTCAGGTCCAGATTCATGGACCAACACAGGAGAGCAGCTCCTCAGGTCCAGATTCAGGTCCAGATTTCATGGACCAACACAGAGGAGAGCAGCTCCTCAGGTCCAGATTCAGGTCCAGATTCATGGACCAACACAGGAGAGCAGCTCCTCAGGTCCAGATTCAGGTCCAGATTCATGGACCAACACAGGAGAGCAGCTCCTCAGGTCCAGATTCAGGTCCAGATTCATGGACCAACACAGGAGAGCAGCTCCTCAGGTCCAGATTCAGGTCCAGATTCATGGACCAACACAGGAGAGCAGCTCCTCAGGTCCAGATTCAGGTCCAGATTCATGGACCAACACAGGAGAGCAGCTCCTCAGGTCCAGATTCAGGTCCAGATTCATTGACTAACACATGAGAGCAGCTCCTCAGGTCCAGACTCAGGTCCAGATTCATGGACCAACACAGGAGAGCAGCTCCTCGGGACCAGACTCAGGTCCATCTGCATCTCTAAGATGAGGGAAACTCTTCTGAGAACAATGATGTCCACATGTTGGGCAGAGAAGACAAATGGTGTGAAAGACGAGTAAAAGAAAGCATCTATGTGAAACCATTAAATTGAAAAGGTTCCAGATTTCTTCTATCAAAGTCAACACCTGGTCTGTGACCGCTGGTAGGACGGAGCCTCATAGCTCAGATGAATCATGGTCCTGAACGTACCAAGAAAACAACTCAAGACTTTCTGAAGGCAGAGAAATGGTCAAATGGGTCTCTTGATGTCAACCCAACAGAGCGTGATGTTCAGTTACTGGAGACAATACTGAAGGTAGAAAGACCCACAGGTGAGCAGCAGCTGAAGGAGGCTCCTGCGAAGGTCTGGAGGAGACTCTGATGTCCATGGCAGTCGTGAAGGATTTCCATCACAGTATTCAAAATTATGGTTTATGTTCACACTCATGTCACTTCGTCCACATATTTTTGAGCCCCTGAAAATGGAGGTGTTCTGCTTAAAATGGCTGTAATTCCTAAATTTTGTTTCAACATTTTCTGCAGGTATCCCAACACATTTCTCTTTATTATGAATGTCAGATATCAGACAGCAGAACTGGAAGTCGTACCGAACTGGTTCAAGATGTGAAACCCCTGAACGTCTGAGCGACATTGTCATTCAAGACACCTCGACGTGAGGAAGGAAGCAATAAGGAAGCTTAATGCCCCTGCTCGAGGGACGTCCTGCCTCTAATCTAACGCAGTCACAAGTCCTCTGCTGCTTCACCTTCAGTCAGCGAAGCTCACTGAGATGCTTCAGAAACGCCTTTTCTGCTGAATCTGACATCTGAGAGGTGAATTAAAAGACGAGAGAGTACAATCACTCAGATATGTGTGTGTTATCGGTTATCGGTTTTAAAAAACCGTTATCGTGCATCCCTAACATCTTTGACTGTTTTTTTTTCAGCTCCATTATGGTGGTGTATAAATGGAAAACCATCAAAACCTCTGTTACTGTCCAAATACTTCTGAACCCAACTGTATTCAAATTACCGTATTTTCTGGACTATTGACCTTTTCGACTTGAAAATTGTGGACATGCGCCCCCTAGTGGCCCCGCCATAACTGGAGTGTGCGGTGCTCCACCAACTAACCCAAACACAGCAGCGTGGAGCATCTGTTACTGATAACACAGACATGTCTTGGATTGATGATGTTAGGCAGTGGCCTCCAGTTACAGATGAAGGTAGTTTATCGCTGTTTTTAATGATTGGTTATGGAAATAGCATAATCTATTCCCATAATCAAACACTAAAAACTGTGGGAATATGTGAAAAATGCAATGCTGGCTATAACTAGCGTCATCAAGCTATAAAGATTATGCTACTGTAACGTTAAGGCTAGCGGTAAATTAGGCTATATGTTAATGTTATATTTAATTATGTGCATGCCAAAGTAGTGGCATGCACATATTGTAATGCAGTAAAATGGCCCTCTGCGAAGCAGAGGGCCATTTTACTCAACTGTCTTAATACCCAAGATGCCCCTGCGAAGCAGGGGCATCTTGGGTTACACCGCCCTCGCTATGGAAGAAAAAAATCCAAAAAAAAAAAAAAACGACTGAGAAAACGACAAAAAACACGTTTTTGAAGGCGTAATATTAGTATCCAGGATGGGTTTCCCTTTTTTTTTTCTTATTATTCCGCATCATATTTTGTCCGTTAATAGGGCCATAACCGTAAGGTGCACACATGCATGAAAATATATCAAAACGTAGGTCTTTGACCGTGCGATGTGTGCTATTACTTTTTCTCCGTCAAAAGTGTTACCGTGGCGACGCTAGACGCAAAAAACGGCGAAAATCGTCCCATAGAAATGAATGGGATTTTGCCGGATTCCGAGCAAAAATCTGCTCAAATCAGCTCAAACCCAGCCCTCTTTGGAGCTCTATAGCTCAGCCATATTTCATCACAGAGACACAATTCGAAGTTTAAACGGGTCACAAGACTTTGACCTATGACATACTGAAGCCGTGTATTGTTGTGATTTACGGTCTTTGAGAAATCGCGATTTACGTTTTATGATTTTTACAAGATCTTCAAAAAACCCTCCTCACTCTAGTGATGTCATCACGCACTCTAGCTCCGAGGAGAGAAGAAAAAAAAAATTAAAACTGCCTTTTCCTTTTTCACGTCCACTCCTTTTGCTCAACCTACATAAATTATACACCAAAACGTAGGCATTTTTGTCCTCTTTCAGATGATGTGACTTCTGTGTCTGTGTGGTGTTTAGTTTTCCGTCAAATCAACCTAGAGTTCAAGTTGGTCCTTCCCGGCTCCTATATATTTCTATGGGGAAATTTTTCAAAAGTCTCGTCTGACAGGAAAAAGTTATATATTTTTACACTGCCGTAATTTAAAAACCGTAGACATTTGAGAAAAAAGAAATATATCCCTGTAATGCTGAAAGCCTTGTGGCGCTCACGGTTCAAGAATTTTTTCAAAAACTTAATCGGTTTTTGAATTAGAGCAGTTTTGTTCGGGACATGGAAAATCGGACTTTGACAGAATCGACAGCCTACTGCTCCAGAGACTAATTTTATACTTTTTAAAACTGCTCTAGTTTAAAAACGGAAAACATTTACGAAATAAAATATATATCACCGCGTAGCTGAAAGCCTTGTGGCGCTCACGGTTCAAGAATTTTTTCAAAAACTTATTCAGCCTTTGAATTACAGCTGTTTGTTCGGACACAGAAATCCAGGTTTGGACTGACTAGAGACAGTGTAATTAGGAGGTGGCTGCCTTTTTTTTTTTTCTCTCTCCTCCCCCTCTCACAGACACACATACACACGCAGGAGGAGCCGCACATGTGACTGCCTCCCCTGAAGCCCCGCCCCTTTCTGCCTGTTCTTCAGGCACAGTATATGATATATTATGAGAATGATCACAGCCTTGACTCACATATGAGCTTTAATTCATCCCATTCCTTATCAATATGATGTGGCTCCACATCAAAAAATAAAATGTTATTGTTAAAATATGTGGCAGCACATATTGTTATGCAGTAAAATGGCCCTCTGCGAAGCAGAGGGCCATTTTACTCAAGTGTAAACACACACAGACAATAAATGTGTTTTACATTCAAGCGGGCATGCACATATCAAAATTTCTCCGGAATTTTCTAGTTTATTTTATCATTCTCCTAATTCATTCATTCATTCATTCATTTATAGGCTTGTGCTAGTGCCGAGGGCTACAGTAGCGTCATACTGCTGTTCTTTCGGCCAGAATCGTCCGGGACTCTCAGCGAGACTATGAGTAGTACGAGATTGAATGTTAACGAAAACTCACCCGGCTGTATTCATTTGGAACAAAGTCCTTTCTGTTGATATTTTTCACCCACGTCTTCCTAACTTCTTGTTCTGCAAACAAGGCAGTCTTCGTGCAGTAAAGGCTTGTGTATTTCACATACTTTCTTCTTCCATTGTTGAATTTTCACGCCATTGTTGGCACAGTTTATGACGGAACATGTATTCCCACTCGACCGACTCGACATTATAAAAATATATATTTGTACAAAGAGAAAAACACTGGTTAATCTGCGAGCCGGTGAAAGTGTCGCTCCGTAGCACAACCCAGCAATGGCGGACGGGTGCTTCCGGGGGGCTGGCCCGAAAAGGACTATAAGCCGCTACTTTTGTCCCACGCTTTAAACCATGAGGCTTTTACAGAGATGCGGCTTTTCTATGAATGTTTCTTCAGCCCTCAGGGGGCGCTCTAGCAGGAAGTGCAAAAACCAAAAAAACAAACCAAGTAGTTAAAAGCTATTCTGTTTTGTTCAGTAGCCTATGTTGGCTATGCTACGCTACATTCATTTTGTGAGCATCAATACCTGTTATTATTGGACAAACTGATTAATCCAGGTGTGTCTGACCATTGTAGCTACTCGGACACACCTGGATTAATCAGTTTGTCCAGTCAGTTTGTTGGTTCTCCAGTGGATTTCAGGGTTCTGAGTGGACCCGCTGCAGAGGTAAGGTTTTAATCGCAGATGCGGACCGGACGCAGCGTGGAGCCAGCAGGTCCGCGATCCGGCTCCAAAGCGGATCCGGCACTGAGTGCAAGTGGACTCCGATACGGGTCCATTTCGCAGGTCTGTTCCGGATGTCTTTGCAGTGTGGGGGGGTTTCAGTACACAGGAGAAGGAAAAATCAGTTCAGGTATATGAATAAATACTTAATGGTACAAAATCTTTGGATGTAAATATCTTATTTCTCAGCCTGGATACCGGCAGCTTATATGTGACAAAATATATATTTTGTTTATATTTTAATGGGTGCGGCTTATATTCAGGTGCGCTTTATAGTCCAGAAAATACGGTAATTACGCGTCAATTTCTCTCAAAGATCCATGATCCGTCTCACTGGAACACCTGGAGAAGGTGTGGACTGGCTGACAGCGTAGCCGCTTTACGACTGGAGGAGGGATCTCAGCCTGGAGCTGCTTTATCAATGTTTTAGCTCTTAATGACTTCAATCACACGCACCGGTTGGAAGACAGATCCCACCTGCTCTCTGTTGTCACCTTATGTGCTAAAGTTGCTTTGTTTTGTGTACAAAACACCACAGGGCAGTGAATCACATAAAAGTCTGTAACTGTGAGCAGACACAGGTGTGAGCATCTATTTTTTTTATCATTTTAAACCATTTCTACGTGAATTTGACAGTCCGAGGCTGAAAGGAAAGATTTGCAGAGTAAAACCTGCAGGTTAAAAACCAAATATACACATTTCCAAAAGCTTTCCGACCATAAAAGCGCATTAATGATGAGGGGATCGTATCTGAATAACGTCTGCGAGCGGCCCCTCGAACCTGCAGCCGCGCCGAACAACTCCAAACCACGGCTCGACGGAGAGACCGCACACGTTTCTCATCCAGTGTCAGAACAGACACCGCTGCTTTCTTTCTGAACGACTGAAAAAGCAGCGGTGATTGATAATTCGATGCAGATGGGGGCCCGGAGCAATCAAGCGTAGCCTCAAACATCAGTCACCGAGGAGTTTTTCATCAGCCCACCGCAATCATGGAAATTCCTGCCCAGAATAAGTGTCTGTCTGATGGCTGCTAAATGAATTGTTTGAGCGGCGTCTGGGAGAAAAACAGAGCGAGAGGAGAAGAAAAACACTGATCCAGCCTAATAAAAGATAGTTTGGTTGGAAGTCATTACGGGGAGGCCACACGGAGACCACAGACATTCCTCCAGACAAAACACTCACACTTCGCTTGTCAACTTTCAATTTTTCTGCTTTCTCTGCAATTTTCTGATGTGCACATTTCTTCTTGGTCATTTAGGAGACAAATGGACATGTATTCCCTCCTCGGACTGTGTTTTTCTGTGCCTCCCTCCCTCCCTCCCTCCCTCCATCTGTGTGCATCCCGTCTCTTTCTCGGTGCATATGGCTCGTGGGTGGTCAGGAAAGGGTTAAGTGCTGTGCGCTGTAAACCGTGCTTTAAAAGTCTGCTGGAAGCTACTGGTTCAGTCCTTAAATGCGGTCGCCTGACTCGTCCGGACGGAGGGCTGGGAGCACACCGAGCAGTCGCTGACCCATCTCAGGCTTTCAGGACAACACTGGCGCGTCGGCGTGGCGACGGCATGAAGACCATGTTTTTCACCTGCGTGCTGCTGCTGTGGCTGCAGACGGCCCTGGCCGGCGGCGGCGTCCGGCGGGACTCTGGGCTGATGAGAGGATCTCTACCTGGCTGGCAGCTGAGCGGATACGCCGACTACCTGAAGTCCAGGAGGGCGAGGGTGAGACTTTTATCAAACGCATCACACCTCCGTGGAAAGAAAAAGAGATTATCCTCTGCTCTGAGAAGTTAAAGTCAGTGATCGGCTCAGGTGATACTGAAGGGTTAAAGTTTCACACCTGCACAGTTTTGATGTATAGTTTGTGTTTTTGACTGTAAATGATGCACAAACACTCTTCTCTCTTCTTTAAATGAGTGAAAGCACATCTGGACAGTTCTGATAAGATCAAAGACGAAAATATATTAGACGTTAAATTCAAGCTTTGCTTTGTTTGAAAATCACCCATGTTACTGTAAAAAAAACAAACGACAGCTAATCACAGCGCTCATTAATCTGCTTCCTCCTGGCTGCCAACAACAGACCCTGTCAGCACTTTATTATGTCGACCACCTCCTCCAACAGCTCGCAGATCACACACTCCCTCCCGCTGGCCCGCTACAGCCAAAACCAACTGTGAAGCAACCGCGCTAACCTTTAACTAACCACACCAAAAACCAAAAGCCCGGCTCCGGTCGGGTCTCCGCTGCAGGAAACACTTGCAGCGGCAGGAAGGAGCCGGAGACGACCCGCAGGGTTGACGGGAGCGTGAAGCGTCGCGGCTCTGAGGCACAACCTTGCTTTTAATGAGCTTCATTTGTGAACATCTGCTTCTCATAGCGAGGCTGCACCAGTTCCAGGCTCTGTAAAGGCTGGCCTGACAGCTTCTACTGCTGCTAAAACTCAACACCTAGACTACATTCGTCTGGCTAACCCTTCCACTTAAAGCCTTGGAAACCGCACTCTTTCCTTTTGGACGTGTGGGCAGCAGCGGTGGGTAGGTATTTATCACGAGGCAGGAGCTGATGTAGGACTCCAGCTTTGATTAGATCAGTTCACTGGCCTTCTTCTCTCTGACGGGATGTTGGTGAAGATGCTTCACGGTCGTCAGGCTGCAGGTAAAGCCTTAGACGCGCAGTTTAAAGACGCGTTGGTACTCAGAGCTCCTCAGACCAGAGCTTGGAACGCATCACATCCTCTGAACGTCTGTTTTTGAGGTCGGGGGCCAAAGGCCGACTTATGGTTTCTACATTGGAGCAGCCCCATGGGACCTCCTACAGATGTGGGGGCGCAGTCACAAAACGTGAGAGTGTGTGGTCGTTGATGAGCGCTGGCTTCTTCTGGGCCATGAACATCTGATCCAATGATCGATGAGCAGCCCTGCACACTTCTTTTTTTTTTATTGCACCCTGGCAGACTGCACATGAGCTGCAGCTCCAAACCCTCCAAACCTTTCCTCCAGCGTCGTTAGGAGTTAGGACAGAAGGTGACAAGTGCACCTTCAAACTCCAGCAGACCCTTCACCCATTCACGGTTCACAGTTCACGGTCCTGCATGGTCGCAGAGTTTTTTTTTCATAATGCATTTGAATTTTTGGTCGCTCCAGCAATTTCATTAACTTCTTAGACCTTTAGACCCGAACTGGTAAATCATTTCAAATAAACAATGTCAGTTAATAGTAGGGATGGGCATAATTAATCAATTAATCGATGATTGATCTTTAAGAATTTGGTTGAAGAAATTAATTTTCGTCGATGAACCGAATGTTTTTTTTTTCTTTTTCTTTTTTTTAAACAATCTGAATGTAGGTTCTCAGTGCACGTCCTCAAACAATGCGATGCATTTCTCTGGGCCACCGATAGAAATTTGCCA
Source organism: Hirundichthys speculiger (assembly GCA_018398805.1). NCBI lineage: Eukaryota > Metazoa > Chordata > Actinopteri > Beloniformes > Exocoetidae > Hirundichthys > Hirundichthys speculiger. The sequence goes on along the minus strand of JAGFBZ010002443.1, from coordinate 21,098 downwards.
CCAGGGGGCAACATTTCACCATCACCCTACCCTGGCTGGACTCAGTTGTTACATGCGAGTTTCTGTAGGTCATCGTCTAATCATGAAGCGGTCGCGGTGAAGTGTGGCGTGGAACCATTTTAGTTTAGAAAATGACCAAGTGTACTGCAATCACTGCAATGCTAATTACAAATACAATTAATCGACAACGACAATGATGTATCACTTGAACAACGCGCATCCAAGCCTTGTAAAGAACGGCGGAGGTGGTTCATCATCAGCCTAGCCTAGCCTAGCCTAGCCTAGCCTAGCCTCAACTCGGTGTTAGCACGGACCAGAAGGAGCTGCAGCGCACATCGAGCACACAACAAGCGCATCTTTTTAAGAAACAAAAAGCCTGTAATACTGGCGCCTTGATATAAATTGTCCTTGTTAAGTAGTCTCCTCGATATCTCTTCTTTTATTATCGTTGTTTTTTTAAAGAAAAGAAACAGGAAATGTCACGTTATTCTCGACCACAACATCCGGGCCACTGAACACATCTGGGCATGCGCGGGCCATAGCAACCAGGCCATAGCAACCAGCCCAAAGGGGAAAACAAACGCCACGCCGATATCGAGAATATTTGTGATAGTTTTCAATATAAAAATGTTAATGATTAATCGATTTTTAATCATTAATTCTCCCGACGATCGACGAATAAATCTTGAGCAAATGTCTATCCCTAGTTAATGTAAAATTAAAAATTAAAAAAGGAAGGGATGATACCGTTTCTATAATTAGCTTGGGACAAAAACCTAAGCAAGTGTTATTATTATTATTATTACGTAAGTAATAAATGACGTACACTGATCCCTCGCCAATTCGCGCTTTAAGTTCCGCGGTTTTAGTTATTTGCGGATTTTTCAGAAATATATAATATAATAAAGAATCGAGAAAAAATTGCGGAAACATCACTGGATGTTGAGCGCGTTCTCTCACAGCGTAGAAATGTTGTGATCCAGCCTGGCCCCTTTAAGAAGGTGGCCTTATGGGTAATGGTGTGGCCTTATGGGTAATGTAGTGTGTGCGTTGTGGGACGGCAGAATGAAAACAGGGTTAGATGAAAAGTGTAGTGAGCATCAACAGCAGCCCAGCGTGTATAGATTTACATTCTCTGTTAACCGACAGGAGCCCAACAATACAACCTGTGTGATGTTACAAGTTCCTGCAGCGCCAGAATAAAGTTCCCGTTCCATGCAGAGAAAACCAGACTTTTTCTTTTGTTGTTGTTAGCGTGTTAGCCTCTAATTACGAGCCAAAAATAGCCCAATACCAGCGGTTTGTTTACTACGGTTCAGAGACCAGAGGCTGTGAAGGAAACAGAAAGACCACAGTTGAGCCTTTGTCTTGTTTCGCTGCAGTGTCTTGATACTTTTTCGCAGTTTTTAAACATTTTTTAAACACATCATTTAGACTCTGGGGGCTCCAGCTCCAGATAGCGGATTCTGATTTACGCGGAGGGGCGCCGGTCCCCATTAACCGCGAAAAATAAAGGATCACTGTACTGGGCTGTACAAAACAAAACAGCTTCAATAATTGGCAGAATTTTTTTGGATTCATGGTGGGAGGAAGGAGCGTAACAATGATACGGGTTTACTGTACAGCAGAGGAGAATTAACAGTCTGTTAAAGCTAAAGCTTCTAAAGTCATCTTTGTAAACACTGACAGTGAGGATGACGTCGTCACTCAAAGAATGCACATAAACTCCAGACCAGCCAGATCATCACCAGCTTCCACGTAGCAGCCTTGAAACTATGCACCGGTTTCTCTTCAGGGCGCTCCTCCCGCTCCCACCACTGCCCTTACGCCATCAGCCGTACGGGACTAACGGGCCGAGCATCACGTGACCAGCAGGTTTGCACAGGGAGCCTTTGAAGCCTTGTTTTCCCTCAAACTGCGCGGCGCCACGCTGGGCCAGAACCAGCAGCGTGAGATGGAAGCCCGCCAGCTGGCCCCTAAGTGATCGACCACAGGTCCCAGTGTGATTCGGCTTGGAAGACTCCCGCAACGGCTCTCCGTGATCCGCCGGGATCCTTCAGCCGATCAGCCGACGGGCTCGGCGCCTTGGACTCGGCTCGGCTGAAGGATCCAGATCGGTTCAGGAGTCTTCTAGAGACCCGAGGTCACTCGTCCCGGAGGCTGGACGCCGAGTGACTCCTGCTACTGGCGTGGCCTAAGCTAAGCTTCATCCCCAGACCCTTCCCGCCAGTCAGGGCGGTCTGCTGGTAGAAGTAAGCGACAGAACATGTTTCCTTTAAAACGTGACCACCATCTGTTTTCAGTCACAGCTCAGAAGAAGTTAATATAGTCCTGAGCTACAGTAATTAAAATGATGACTACAATGGCTACCTGTCAATCAAAAATGTCTGCTTCTTATGACTGGTCAGTTTTATTGCTCAATATAAATGTATCTGATGTGGTACAAAAGAAATTAAACCCCCGAACAGTCATCATGGATGTAGAATCTTTGTCTAGAGGAAAAATAATGTTTAATTCTGCTACAAAATCCTTCGGCTGTAGATTTGCTCCGTTTTAGCACCTGGTGGTCAGCAGAGGAACTGCAACGAAACTTCAATAGAATCCAGAGGTGGGATGGCCGCTGCTTGGCCCACGCCCACTTCGTATCGCCGCTTGTGCCACGCCATCACGTGTTTCCATTAAGAGCACGAGGTCTCAGAGAATCGGTGCAGAAAATTGGATGGTGACACCGCCGACCGGCCTGGTCAGACGCCTCTATGTTGTTAAATGTCACCGCTGCAGCTACACGTCATGCAACCGTAGCGTGAACGAGCACAGCGCATCTCCTCTGAGAGACCAGGAGTCATGTTTGGGTTCAGAACGGAGCCAAAAAACAAAAACACCTCACAGAAGACGACGGGTCATTTATCAGGAAGACAGCAGATAAGAAATAAAAGTAACTGCTTGAAAAGACAAGCAACGTTCATCGTAATCCGTCTCATCTCCATGAATATGGACCAAACGGGTCCGGACGGTCTGAACGGCCAACGGCGTCCAAGGCCTACTCAGCCACGGGTGTGACGTCCAGGAAAATGACTAATTAGCTACCGCTAACAGCGTGCCGTTATTGAGCACGTGCGGCTAAAGCGCAGCGACCAGCAGAGTCGTCACTCGGTCCTCGGGGCCGAGGCGCTCCTTCACCGTCGCCGTTGCTGCAAATGAACCCCTCAGCAACCCAGATGTTGAACCGCTGGCTGCGGGCTGTGCTGCACACTGACCAACTTCACCTGCGTTACCTCCCCGTCCTGCACAGCTGTTGCCAAGCAACAAACCCACAGGTTTCAGCCGAGCGTCTCGTTCTGCTCATCTCGCCACAAACTCGTCAACGGTTTTTCAGCTCTTCTTCAGCTGGGTGGATGTGTGTGAGAGACGAGGGAATTACTTATGTATGTACACTGATCCCTCGCCAATTCGCACTTTAAGTTCTGCGGTTTTAGTTATTTGAAGATTTTTCAGAAATATTTAATATAATTAAAAAAAAAATCAAGAAAAAATCGTGGAAACATCACAGGATGTTGTGCGCGTTCTCTCACAGCAAAGAAATGCTGTGAGCCAGCCTGGCCCCTTTAAGAAGGTAGCCTTATGGGTAATGATGTGGCCTTATGGGTAATGTAGTGTGTGTGTCGTGGAACGGCAGAATGAAAACAGGGTTAGATGAAAAGTGTAGTGAGCATCAACAGCAGCCCAGCGTGTATAGATTTACATTCTCTGTTAACCAACAGGAGCCCAACAATACAACCTGTGTGATGTTACAAGTTCCTGCAGTACCAGAATAAAGTTCCCGTTCCATGCAGAGAAAACCGGACTTTTTCTTTTGTTGTTGTTAGCGTGTTAGCCGCTAATTACGAGCCAAAAATAGCCCAATACCAGCGGTTTGTTTACTACGGTTCAGAGACCAGAGGCTGTGAAGGAAACAGAAAGACCACAGTTGAGCCTTTGTCTTGTTTTACTGCAGTGCCTCGATACTTTTTTGCAGTTTTTAAACATATTTTAAACACATTATTGAGGCGGATTTTGATTTTCGTGTGGGGGGGGTGCCGGTCCCCATTAACCGCGATAAATAAGGGATCACTGTATTTCTAAAAAGTGTGCTGTGCCTCAAAAAAGGCTGAAAATCACGACAGGTTACAGTTATACATTTATAAACAGTCACCTGACCACCTTGTCTGCCAGGCACAAGACCAGGTACGAACCTTTATTTGTCTTCATCTTTATTTGATCACGTTAGTAGCCTGGCTCCTCGCTGTGCAGACGTGGGCGCAGCTTTGTCTGCCAGACTTTGACAGATGGGTCCAGGACCGACCCGCTGAGCCCGGCTGTGTCGCTGCTTTGCTCCAGCTAGTGAGCTAGCCCCGTGCTTGAACAGGCCTGTGTTTTTCCTCCTGCAGAGGGCGCTGCCTCCTGCTGATGAGCCTGACGACAGCCCGATGCCAGAGGGAGGAGACGGCTCTGGTAAGAAACGGACCCATCCCAGGAGCGCTGTAACTGCTGGGCGTGTCGCTGCTTTGACTCGGTTCTGAGGGACGCAGCTCTGCTGAGTTTGAGACTGCAGGCAGATTAGTTACTACAACTCATCTGTCCTCTGTGGAGTTAAACATCCATGTTAGACTGTCCAAGTTCAAAGCTGTTCATTTTTCTCTGAATATTTCTGTGTTTGGCTCCATCTAGAGGTGCACGATAATTATGATGACGTCATCCCGATAACTCCAATATCACAACAAATAGCCCCGATAACATTTATATTTCTGTCAACACAGCAGTGCCTCGCTCCCTCTGAGCCTTGAATGACCAGCAGTGAATGTTATGTTCAAGTAACGTCAGCATAATCAGAAAAACGATTACTCAATCAGGAAAATCAAGAATACCCCCTCATGCCAGAAAACAACTCGTTAACTCGGTCATAATTTTAGTAGTTGCTGACTTTAATTGATATTCGCAGTATTTCCCCACATGTTACACATAAAAAAAGAAAAAAAAAATAGAAAAGGCTGAAAGAACGACTAGCAAACGAGGGAACGTGGGAATTTACGTTACACCTTGAATGCAGCCTGCAGCACAGCGTACTGATCACAACAAACATGGCGGCGTGGAACTTCGTTAAAGTTTCAGAAGAAGATAGTTTGGTGGTTATTTGTGACGAATCCTCCGAGTGAATTCTACGAGGAGGGAAGCACAAGCTTTAATACGTAAAACCTGATCAGCCTCCTACAACATAACAATCGCTTCCATGGAGTTTTGAAATCACGCTAACGTGAGCTAACGGAAGCTAATGCTGACATGCGCAATCCAGCAGCAGTCTCTCCCCTCCCTCATTCCTCTCATCTAAAGCTTCCATGAGATTGAAAAATAAAAACTACTGAACCTCATTTACTTTAATTAAAGGTATTAATTTAAATGGAACCACAAGCCAAAATCCTTTAAATGTTAATCTTTTTCAGTTTGTAATTCTGATGCATGTATTTCCATCAGTTCAAGGAGCCTTTATTTTTTATATCAGTCAGTAATGAACCTTATTTAAGTTGATGTGAGATATCAAATAGGTTTGTTTGATAGCTTTAAGAAAATGTTTGAGAGGCTTGACAATAGTTTTTTATTGGAAAAAATAAATATCTGTTCATTTAAAAAGTCAAAACTATTTTTGGTTTTGTTCATAGTATTGATGTAATGATCTTAGGTATAAGTGTGTGTTATCGGTTATCGGTATCGGCCTTTAGGAGCTGAAATTATTGGTTATCAGTATCGTGCATCCCTAGCTCCATCATAACAGTGACAAACATTAATTGACGAGCAGAGCGAGTTTTCAGTCTCCCCAGGAACAATCGGACGCTCTGATTGTTGTGCTGCAGATCTTCCACCTGCCTGCTGTGCGTCTGTCTGACCGGATCGGTGTACTGCGAGGAGGTCAGTCCTGACATGACCAGCGTTCCCACTCTGCCTAAAGAAACTGCGTACCTGTACGCCCGCTTCAACAAGATCAGGAAGATCAGCACCAAAGACTTCGCTGACATCTGTGAGTCTGAAAACCTGGGACACGGCTGGTTTGTAACGGGGAGACGTGATTAGACAGAAACAGACCTGGTGACTGTAACAGTGCCGTAATGATGACGTTTTCATTGTTCTTCCCCTCATCATCCATCAAGTGACTCTGAAGAGGATCGATCTGACTGGGAACCTGATTTCGGAGATCGAGGACGGAGCTTTTTCGAAGTTAACCCTGCTGGAGGAGCTGTCTCTGGCTGAGAACCGACTGGTCAAGCTTCCGATGCTGCCTGCCAAGCTCACATCCTTCAACGCAAACAACAACCTTCTCAAAACCAAGGGTGTGAAGGCCAACGCGTTCAAGGTACATCATCACCAGAACCTCTCACCTGCAGATAGAAGACGACTGGTGGAAGTTAGGGCTTTATTAATAATCACCAGAAGTATTTATTTCATCTTAGCACATCTGCTGAGAGAGATGAAACTCTCCGGGCCTCTTATTTTCTGTGTGCTGCAGTGAGCACCGTGTTTGGCCTCCCCCTCCACCCAACAGCAAAGCCTGGTCACGAGCTTTCATTTTGCTTTGTTCGCATCTGTTCTACGCCCGTCAGTCACCATAGCAACCACATGGATTAGGGAACGGCGAGAATGCACAGATATAATATAAACGGTCGATCAGAAAGACTGCACTCTGATTGGATGTGCAAAAAAAAAAAAAGAAAAAATTGGATTGGGACTACAAGAAAAATATGTAGTGGTATCTCTACTAACGAAATTAATTTCGTACCCTGAAACTTTCAAAAGTAGAGACGCGTTTTCCATGTAAATGCCCTAATCTGTTCCAAGCCCCCCAAAATTCAAACATAATTCTTTTATAAATTATAAATAATACATGAAATGACATAAAAACCTGTAAGAAATACATGTTAGAACTAGAAAAGCACTCGGAGGACGCAGACTTCCTACAAGCACAACAATTATCGAAAATTTGAAAGTGATCCAGAATCCAGGATTTCTTCCGGATCACACCCAAAATGAAAAAGTTCTTCCTTTTCACATTTCTGACAACTCCTGAAAATTTCATCAAAAGTTATCTTGAACACGGACAGACAGATAAACGTCGGCAAAAACATAACTTCCTTGGCGGAGGTAAAAATAGTTTGTTTACCTGGTTGCTGGGTTACGCTCATACAGACAAGGGGCCCTCCTAGCCAATGGGATGCCAGGAAGATGCTAAGCGATAGCCAATGGCAGAGCAGCTCGGACGCACCGCTTTCAAACTGAGAGTCGACAGCTATGTTTACGTTCGGTAAACTCTGGGAGCTACGAGTAGCAGCGCTACTGGATTTATGACTTTCATATCCTGAAATTTCTTTCGTAACAAGAGGCAACATTTTCCCTTTGAGGCGTTTCGTAACCTGAAAATTTCATACGTAGAGACGTTCATAAGTAGAGGTACCACTGTATACCAATATATTTCCCATCAAAGGTTGAATAAATATGGCTGGGCAGACTACAGCCCCGTAAACAGACCAGACCAGTATCAACTAAAGACAACGCGGATGAGCAACTACTGTCAGTTGCAGTAAAAACCAGACGATTCCAACCACCAGCCAAACAATCACTGCATCTCTAGCTTCTTCTGTTACGGCGTGAAATACTGCAGCTCTGTATTGAATGAAATGCTAGAATGTTTTAAATCCCTTTTCTGAACATGGGCGGACTGGAAGAAGGAGCCATCAGTGCACGTTTGCGAGTGCTGGTAGTCTATCTGGAGCTTTTCTCTTTCTGCCAACAGAAACTGTCCACGCTGGCCAACCTGTACCTGGCCGACAACGAGCTGGAAGCTGTCCCGTACATCCCAGAGAGCGTCCGCATCTTACATTTACAGGTTTGCCTTTTCCTCCAAATTCCAGTCAATAACGCAGAATGTCAGTCGGTTTAGCTCAAAGCAGAACTTTAATCAAAACTCCGGTCCTGCATCCTTTTAGAACAACAACATCACCGAGGTCAACATAGACACCTTCTGCAGGTCCAACGACACCTACTACCTGAGGCCAAGTCTCAGTGAGGTCCGTATGGACGGCAACCCGGTGGTGCTGTCCAAGTATCCCGACAGCTTCACCTGCATGAAAGTACTGCCTGTCGGTCGGTACCGCTGAGGAGGCCCAAACTGCACTGTCGCCCCCTGGCTGCCGACGGAGACGTTCGTCCTACCGCGGCGCCGAGGGCTTCCATGACTTTGAGGAGCTTGTCTCCCGGTGGGGATAAAGGTGTTATTCTTACTTCATCAAACCTATAAAGAGCTTGTTTCACTCTCAGGTCAAAAGAGAAACTGTTCATTGGACTCAAGGTGTTAGGCGGCTCGGCTACAATCAGAAACTTCTGGAGCTTCAATTAACGGATGCAAATCGATATTTTAAATTACAGTAACGTATTATAGCAACGTTTCCACTAAGACAGTGGCTCCTGGATCCATCTTCTTTCAGGTTCTAGCAGGTCAACAGCAGCTCCTGTGTCTGGTTCTGGATTTGAAGTTGAGGTGCCACTGTTTCACCTGTAGGGCATCATTAACTCACAACACCAAACATCACTCCCGGATCAACTAGGTCCCCATGAAATTCGTTTTATTTTTTCTCAAATTCCGTTTTGATTTTTTTCATTTTCGGTGTTTTTTGGGTTTTTAATTTTTGAGAATTCCGTTTTAAGCATTTTGTGCAAATTTAACCCCAAGACAGTATATAAAATCATGAAATATAGACAATTTATGCAATTATAACTGTAAACGTTAATATTTTCCTACTTTTAAACATATTGTGTCCAATAAAACATTAGTTTTTTTGACAAAGGAAAAAAAAACTCAAATAGGTAAAATCCACTTAAAGTGCAAAAAAGAAAGAAATTTCAACAGCAGTAAACTAATCATTTTAGATTGTTTAATTTCTTCTGTTATCAGACACATAGTTCGACTATATTTACTAAATCCAAAGCACTGAACACTGGTTGTGTGTGTCAGTGTGGTGGTTTTTTTCTTTAGCTGTTCCAGCTGTTTCAGCTGTTACAGCCTCACAGCTGTTTAGCTCAGTGAGGGATTCTCGCCTTTTTATGTTTGTGCTTTTCACTCGTCCAGTGATCCTCGCACGTATCTTTTCATGTCCATTCAACCGTGTGCTGGCTGAACTTGCAGAACATGTACCTGGCGGTTAGCTGCTAGTTCCTTCGCTTCTTCGCCGGTTTCTCAGATGGCCGATTCGACATGTTTTTTTTTAATTAATGAGGAAAGCGAGGACAGGAGGGGGCGGAGAAGCGTGCGGCGTCACAGCTTTTCGTTGCCCCTGTTGGAACATTTTTCTCATAAGAAAAGTTTATATTGCGCATTTAAAGTGAATTCCGTTTTTAATCTCCAATTCCGCGATTCCGTGATGGCGGATACCGTAGGGCGCTAATCAACGCTGGCGCTGCGCTGCCATGTCAGCTCACTGCTGCACAGACTTTCCATCACCGGGGTCCGGGGTCTCTAATGTGGTGCTCACCTACCAGCAACAGCCCGACAACAAGAATTTTTTCCTTCTCTGCTGCCTTCTTCTTTTAGATTGGCGGTTGGTAAACAAGAAAAAGTGGTTGCACCACTGCCACTGAGCAGTATGGGGGGGGGGGGTGGTTAAAAAGTAAGTGAATCCTACCCAGTCCATCACTATAAATGAAGACACTACGGCTGAAAGAGGAGCCTCTCGGCTCTACCCTGGACCCAAACCGATGGAAACCCAACTCAAGGTGCACCGGTCTGGTCTGGATCATCCCAGATGGTTCTGGCTACAGAACCAAACAAAGCCTGATTCATGCTAGCACACACGTAGCCGAAGAGGCAACGCTCATGAGTAGGGGTGAGTACTGGCAAGGAGCTCGCAATACGATATGTATCATGATACTTGGGTCACGATATGATATCATGATATCACGATATCACGATATATTGCGATATTCTACCCAGTTAATATCAGAATTAAAAGTAGAGATGAAAAATTTAATTCCTGTATATGTTCATCAGATCATTTAGACGACAAATTGAGTCAAAACTATTTGCTTCAAAACTACCTATTTATTTTTTATTATTAGTGTTTTTGCACATTTAAGTAAACATTACAACATACTGACAGCATTGTAAACACTGTAAATTTTTACCTAAGAAAATCGATATTAGGAGCTGAAAAATCGATATTATATTGGGCGGCCGAAAATCGCGATATATTGCCAAAATCGATTTTTTTTTTTTACACCCCTACACATGATCAAACAGAACCTTTAATCCAAAAGACTTTGAAACTAAAAGGACAACTGCAGCCAAAGAAGTAACAAAATTACAATGAATCTAAATTCCCTGAAGTAGCAGTGAAGGCCACACTTTAACAGTCCAATTTATGGTTTCATTTTGACCTGATGCTTCTTCACCTGGATGAATCAAACACACCTGCAGCCGTCAGCTTAAAACCTAAAAACCACATCTTCACAGTCTTAGCAGAAACGGCACACGAAACAGAAATGTCTTGTTACGATACAAACTGATATAAGTTCATGTCTTTAAATTTGAGATATTACTGCAACAGTCTTGATATGTTAGCCAAATATTTTAAAATCTGTACCTGATTTCATACTGAATTAACTGCAAAGTGTATAATAGTACACCAGGAGAAACGTCTCTGTTTGTGATCTGTTTGTGTTTTATTTCTTCATGCCTCGGAAAATCAAATCACAAGTTAAATAGACAAATGTTTAGACAATTTCAGTTCTGCAGTTAAAGGGAACACATCCAGCAGGTTTCCTGAGCCATAGGATTTCATTTTATTTTATTTTATTTTTTGTTCTCTTGGGGCTCTACTGGGGTTCTTTGGGTTTTTTTTTTTTTTTTGCATGTTGTACAGTTGAAACTGTAATTTAATGTTTTCCAGCCCTCCACGCAGCCTCTCTGTTCAGTTCCTGTCTGAAACAGGATGCTCTAACGTCCTGTCCATTTAAAGCTTTTACAGATTTCAGCCCTGACGTCCGCTGAAGAAACCCCGTTGGTGTCGGTCGAGCTTATTTAAGTGATTTCATACGTGTGAGAGGAATACTTGATACCTGCATGCTGATCTGCAACCTTACTTCCTTCAACTAAACACTCCAATGTGACGATATAAAAACACGTAGACCTGCGAGCCGCTCAGATACCACATGACTCGGCGTTGGGTGAACAGACATTGATATAACGTAAAAGAGGAACATCTGACAAGTCTGCATGTCCGCGTAGACAGTCGTAATGTCGACGTGGTCGGCTGAAAGCTTCCTGAAGTATTTTGGAACTTAACTTCACTTTGTTTTCTAATTTATAGAGTCCAGTAAAGGTGAACTGGGGACATGTATCTATGAACTATAGTAATGTGAAAGTTACTCTCTGTCTCTTCTGTTTCTAGTGTCTTTTGTCTCAACTCTTCTGTTCCAGTAATAAAGATCCCTCGAGGGCTTGTTACTGATGTGAATACGACAGTGTGTATAGGAAGATGTGTATGTAACGTGGCTTTATTTGATGATATTTTAATAAAGTTAAACTGTTTTTAATTTAAATGTGGTGGAGTCACTTTCACGTGGAAGGCAGAGTGGTTTCAACAGGAAAACCACCGTGTCCTGTTCTCTCTGCAACGATGCTTTTAAAACTGAAGGGTGGTGTCAAATAAAACGAGCCTCTCCTCTTCTGAAACCCTCCACGTGGGTGTAAATGGACCGTCCAGCAGCGGTCCGGCGCCAAAACGGACTCAACGAGCATCCGTCGGAGTGAGCAGATGGAAGCCTCTGAGATGCCTCTGGACCGCCACAGGGCACCTCTGGACCGCCGCAGGGCACCTCTGGACCGCCACAGGGCACCTCTGGACCACCGCAGGGCACCTCTGCACTGCCGCAGGGCACCTCTGGACCGCAGGGCACCTCTGGACCGCCACAGGGCACCTCTGGACCACCGCAGGGCACCCTCTGCACACCGCAGGGCACCTCTGCACCGCAGGGCACCTCTGGACCGCAAGGGCACCTCTGGACCGCCACAGGGCACCTCTGGACCACCGCAGGGCACCTCTGCACCACCGCAGGGCACCTCTGCACCGCCGCAGGGCACCTCTGGACCGCCGCAGGGCACCTCTGCACCGCCGCAGGGCACCTCTTTACCACCGCAGGGCACCTCTGGACCGCTGCAGGGCACCTCTGGACCGCTGCAGGGCACCTCTGGACCGCCGCAGGGCACCTCTGCACCACCGCAGGGCACCTCTGGACCGCTGCAGGGCACCTCTGGACCGCTGCAGGGCACCTCTGGACCGCTGCAGGGCACCTCTGCACCGCCGCAGGGCACCTCTGGACCAATGCAGGGCACCTCTAGACCGCTGCAGGGCACCTCTGCACCGCCGCAGGGCACCTCTGCACCGCCGCAGGGCACCTCTGAACCACCGCAGGGCACCTCTGGACCCCCGCAGGGCACCTCTGCACCGCCGCAGGGCACCTCTGGACCAATGCAGGGCACCTCTGGACCAATGCAGGGCACCTCTGGACCCCCGCAGGGCACCTCTGGACCGCCGCAGGGCACCTCTGGACCCCCGCAGGGCACCTCTGCACCGCCGCAGGGCACCTCTGGACCAATGCAGGGCACCTCTAGACCGCTGCACCTCTGCACCGCCGCAGGGCACCTCTGCACCGCCGCAGGGCACCTCTGAACCACCGCAGGGCACCTCTGGACCCCCGCAGGGCACCTCTGGACCGCCGCAGGGCACCTCTGGACCAATGCAGGGCACCTCTGGACCCCCGCAGGGCACCTCTGTACCGCCGCAGGGCACCTCTGGACCAATGCAGGGCACCTCTGAACCCCCGCAGGGCACCTCTGGACCCCCGCAGGGCACCTCTGGACCACCGCAGGGCACCTCTGCACCCCCGCAGGGCACCTCTGCACCCCCGCAGGGCACCTCTGCACCCCCGCAGGGCACCTCTGCACCGCTGCAGGGCAACTCTAGACCGCTGCACCTCTGCGCCGCTGCAGGGCACCTCTGCGCCGCTGCAAGGCACCTCTGCGCCGCTGCAGGGCACCTCTAGACCGCTGCACCTCTGCGCCACTCCAGGGCACCTCTAGACCGCTGCACCTCTGGACTGCTGCAGGGCACCTCTGGACGGATGCAGGGCACCTCTAGACCGCTGCACCTCTGGACCGCTGCAGGGCACCTCTGGACTGATGCAGGGCACCTCTAGACCGCTGCACCTCTGCACCGCTGCAGGGCACCTCTAGACCGCTGCACCTCTGGACCGCTGCAGGGCACCTCTGGACGGATGCAGGGCACCTCTAGACCGTTGCACCTCTGGACCGCCGTAGGGCACCTCTGGACCACCGCAGGGCACCTCTGCACTGCCGCAAGGCACCTCTGGACCACCGCAGGGCACCTCTGCACCGCCGCAGGGCACCTCTGGACCACCGCAGGGCACCTCTGCACCGCCGCAGGGCACCTCTAGACCGCTGCACCTCTGGACCGCTGCAGGGCACCTCTGTACCGCCGCAGGGCACCTCTGGACCGCCGCAGGGCACCTCTGGACCGCCGCAGGGCACCTCTGCACCGCCGCAGGGCACCTCTGGACCGCTGCACCTCTGGACCGCTGCAGGGCACCTCTGGACCGCAGCAGGGCACCTCTGGACCGCAGCAGGGCACCTCTGCACCGCCGCAGGGCACCTCTGGTGGGACTGCCCTCATCAACATCAGTTCCACCGCTAAACCCCCCACCCCCCCACCCCCCTTCCCCCAAACCTGCCTTCTGTGGGACTTTGGCTTGAGCCGACATGAAAAACGTTCAGTTTGGAGAGAGAGCAGTTTCAGAGACCTGGGAAACAAAAGAGCAGGTCCAGATGTTCGGCTGTGCAGTGAAATCATTGAACCGGCTCATCGAGGTGGATGAACTCTCCAGGTTTGTCCATCACTGCTCTGGGCTTCTGAAAATCAAACTCCAGACTTCGCTGCTGCGGTGCATCCTTCCCTCCCTTCGACTTGACAAACTCGTGTACTTTCACTTAATGGCTCCTTAATTGCTTTATAAGTTTGCCGGTGTTATTTTTAGCCAACATTTGTGCCACGTGCAGAAACTGCCGCCTTACATAATGAGCACGTCACAGTTTTCCAGGTGGGATTTTCCAGCCTAAACGAACGTGCTGCTAGTCAACTCACGTGGCGCCGCCTGGCTACTCCAAACAGGAAGCTGCAAGGCAGTGCTGCGTAACTTCCTGTTCTGGCTTTTAGAGCGGCAAAGAAGAGTTTGGATTGTTCACAGAAATGAAGTGGTATCAAATCACACATACGGGTGAATACTGACAGATACTCACAGCGCCTGCAGAGCTGCAGCAGACCTGCAGCACTCTGGAAGTTTCTTGACAAAGTAAAACACTCGTGTTTAGTTTTTAACAGTGGCGATTTGAAGCAAACCTGTTCAGGAAGACCTGAGACACCGACAAGTAGTGCTAGGCGATATGACGATACATATCGTGAGGACGATAGAAAAGTGTGTATCGTGCCATTTCTCTTCTATCGTTTCTAACCTAATTTTATCAATTATTACAGCAAATATGTAATTAAATAACCTGCAATGATAAATTTGATAGAATCATATCTACTTCTACAAAGTAGCCTTTATGTTTGCACTTTTTATTCATGGTTAATGCCTTAAACAGAGTTCTCTTCAACCCTGATGTTTACTTTAGACACTTTATATTGGTTTGAAAACTTTGCACTACAAGGTTACAGATTTCAGAAAGTTGAAAAATAATTTGTGTTTATTTTTTTATAGCTGAACTTCAGTGCAAAAATGTGTTTTTCCTCTCAGAAACTGTTGTGCACTTTAAAAAAATGTGAAAGCTACTGTACCTCTGTACCTACCTGTTTTTTGCTGCACTAAAATGTATGTTTGTGACAGTTCAGCTAAATGTCCTTTCAAAATAAAGTTGAAAAGTAAGCAATGAAATTTTTGTCAAACTTTTCAGAGAATAACTGAAAACATACTTTATTATGGTATATCGTGATATATATCGTTATCGTGATATAAATTAGTCCATATCGTGATATATGATTTTTTCCATATCGCCCAGCACTACCGACAAGGTGTTTAAAATAGGTATTCAGGTATTCAAAGCTTCATAAACCAGCAGCAGCATTTTAAAATGAATGATCTGAAGGACAGGAAGCGTCCGAACTGGAGCGAAGAAAAGACTGAACTGATATCACGATATCACAATATATTGCGATATTCTGCCGAGTTAATATCAGAATTAAAAGTAGAGATGTAAAATCAAGTTGCTGTATATGTTCATCAGATGATATTGATCATTCAGAGGACAAATTGAGTCAAAACTAGTAGCTTCAAAACAACCTATTTATTGTTTATTATTAGTGTTTTTGCACATTTAAGTAACCATTACAACATACTGACAGCATTGTAACCACTGTAACCACTGTAAGTGAGAACAGGAAGGATAAACTTACTGACAATGCACAAAAATATGAAAAAATAATTTCTCCTATCGTGTCAGTTTAAACACTGATCTGAACAGATCACGTGAAAATAAAATGCATGCATACATATTGCAGGCGTTACACACTGACATCATAAAATCAAGAGCATCAAGTTTCTTTTCCCTGAAACTACTGTAGATGTCTAAAAGTAAACCACTGTAAGTGAGAACACGAATAAAGTACCTTAAGTTACTGACAATGCACAAAAATAAGTAAAAATGTTAAAAAAAAAAAAAAAAAAATCGATATTAGGAAAGAAAAAAGAAAAAATGAGCAGCTGAAAATCGCAATATATTGTCAAATCGATATTTTTTTTAACACCCCTACTTGGGACCTTGCTCACAGGTGAGGAAGGCGTGAAGATCGACAGGTGCAGCTTCTTCAGTAATGTGGGCTCTGTACCGGTCCAAAGATGGAGCTGAGTCAAAAGACAGGACCCTCCGTTCACCAGTCCAGCTTCATTCCTGCCATCTACGGCCATCAACTCTGGGTAACGACCAAAAAATAAGAAAATAAGACACGCGAGCCGGTCGAGGTGGTTTGGGAGTCCGATGAGGAAGCCCCCCGGGGCCCCGAGGCTGACCCAGGACGCTGACCTGGGAACGCCTCGGTGCTCCCCCAACATGGCTGGAGGAGGTGTCCACGGGGAGGGAGGTCTGGGCCTCTGTTAGGCTGCTGACCCCCCCAACAACCTGAATCCGGCCGGATAAGCTCATGAACGCATGGATTTTCCATGTGGAGGAGGGAAGTTTGGCCCTCGGGCCAGTTAAACACATCACTGGTCCCCAGCAGGCTGATAACTTTCACAGCAGGGTTAGAATAGTTTTGGATTTTACATTAGTTTTAGTTTTTTTTTTAGTTTTTCCAAATTCAGTTAGTTTTAATTCGTTTTTAGAGCAGCTTTGCTAGTTTTATTCGTTTTTGTTTTGAAATACTTAGTTTTAGTTTAGTTTTTAATAGTTTCAGTGTTAGTTTTAGCTTTATTTTGTAATTTATGGTTGTAATTTTGGTTGGAGTGAAGCACTGAACTTTTTGAAGGCTATCGAATCACATAGTCGTGTTTACATTCTGGTCTCAATAAACATATTTATCAATGCGTCTTCCCGCTTGTGGTGTTCCTGCGTATTTACTGACCAGCAGCTATCTGGTCTCCATGGAAACAATCCATTATAGTTGCTGTTTTCTCCCGTTCCTTCTCAATGCTGACTGGCCTGCAGCTGTAGCTTCTCTTTCCAGGGGGCTAGCTTAGCCTAGCTTATCCAGCTAGTCTTGGTTAGCCTTCTTTCCAGGGGGCTAGCTTAGGCTAGCTTATCCAGCTAGTCTTGGTTAGCCTTCTTTCCAGGGGGCTAGCTTAGGCTAGCTTATCCAGCTAGTCTTGGGTAGCTTCTCTTTCCAGGGGGCTAGCTTAGGCTAGCTTATCCAGCTAGTCTTGGTTAGCCTTCTTTCCAGGGGGCTAGCTTAGGCTAGCTTATCCAGCTAGTCTTGGTTAGCCTTCTTTCCAGGGGGCTAGCTTAGGCTAGCTTATCCAGCTAGTCTTGGGTAGCTTCTCTTTCCAGGGGGCTAGCTTAGGCTAGCTTATCCAGCTAGTCTTGGTTAGCCTTCTTTCCAGGGGGCTAGCTTAGGCTAGCTTATCCAGCTAGTCTTGGGTAGCTTCTCTTTCCAGGGGGCTAGCTTAGGCTAGCTTGTCCAGCTAGTCTTGGTAAGCCTTCTTTCCAGGGGGCTAGCTTAGGCTAGCTTATCCAGGTAGTCTTGGTTAGCCTTCTTTCCAGGGGGCTAGCTTAGGCTAGCTTATCCAGCTAGTCTTGGTTAGCCTTCTTTCCAGGGGGCTAGCTAGCTTATCCAGCTAGTCTTGGTTAGCCTTCTTTCCAGGGGGCTAGCTAGGCTAGCTTATCCAGCTAGTCTTGGTTAGCCTTCTTCCAGGGGGCTAGCTTAGTCTAGCTTATCCAGCTAGCTTGGGTAGCTCTCTTTCCAGGGGGCTAGCTTAGGCTAGCTTATCCAGCTAGTCTTGGTTAGCCTTCTTTCCAGGGGGCTAGCTTAGGCTAGCTTATCCAGCTAGTCTTGGTTAGCCTTCTTTCCAGGGGGCTAGCTTAGGCTAGCTTATCCAGCTACTCTTGGTTAGCTTCTCTTTCCAGGGGGCTAGCTTAGGCTAGCTTGTCCAGCTAGTCTTGGTAAGCCTTCTTTCCAGGGGGCTAGCTTAGGCTAGCTTATCCAGCAACTCTTGGTTAGCCTTCTTGTGTGAGCTTTTCAAACGGACTTTCAGATTCGTAGGTTTTTTTCTCCTTCAGAAGTTTTCCACACATTGTATCACCTGCTTCTACAACAACACACTTATTTTTATCGTTAACACAGTCATAGTCAAAGAAATCCCAAATAGGACTGAGACGCTTTCTCCCAACTTTTGTTGCAGCCATCACTGCTGATCACTTTTTTTTTTTTTTTGCGGTTGTTGTTGTACGGCGGAGCGAAGTTAATAGATTTCAAACGTTTATGAGGGAAAAAAAATACAAATATGAAAACGAAGGACGTTCTTGACATTATTATAGTTAATTTTAGTTTGTTTTATAAACACATAATACAGTTTCAGTTAGTTATCGTTTTTTTAAAAACTCGTTTTTATTTTATTTCAGTTAACGAAAATGTTTTTTCAATTCTAGTTTTCGTTATTTCGTTCGTTTTCGTTAATGATAATAACCTTGCTGCGGCGTCACAGCCGGCGGGAATCAGTTGTATCACTGCAGAATGAGAGAAATAAGGGACGAGCGACGTCCTGCTGGAGATGTGACGTGAGTTTGTGTCTAAAAACGAACTGAAATGGCCACCTCTGAGCCCTGGAGCTGGCAGGGAACCACAGCCATTCAAAGAAAAAAAATAAAACATTTATTGCATTACAACACTTGTACATGTGTTTGCGCATCTGTGAGCGGAGACATTTGCACCATGTGTCTGCAATGCAGAAATGATTACCGCTGACTGGCCACATGCTCGTAAATATCTGTGGTTTGTAATTGCATGTAGCCGACAATCATCTGCAGCTCCACGCAGCAGCGACCGACTGCTTAAAGCTGCTCCACCAGCGAGGAGGGCATCACCATTCCTCCCCTCCATTATATGCAAACTGCTGGCTTCCAGGCTTTTCTTTCTTTTTAGAAAAAAAAAAAAAATGTTTTGCCTTTGTTTCATTAGAGCATGGAATACATTACAGCAGAGCGGCTACAATGGGAATGACATTTTCCATCGCAGCGCAGAAGAAAAATGCAAGCTAAGCAAAATAAAGAGTTTGGAGCTCACAGACCAGTATGGAAAATGTGGGTTAACTCTCTTCCAGTCCAGCCAACTTGGCAGAGCGGTACGTTCTCCGAGTAAACAGAGCAATATGTTCCATACTGCCTCTGCAGTTGATGTACTATTTGACATTTTACTGCAGACTCTTCAGTCGAGTCCCACCCTGATGTTTACTACATCCACGCTAATTAACACCTGCTGGTGCAACGCTCGTTTCTCTGCTCCTTCATCCATGTGAGTCTGAGCTGCATCCAGACCATAACAGAGAAGTCCATGCGTCTATAAACCTAACAAGATCGGACAAACCTTGAGGAGATATTTTACTGAAACGCTACTTACCCTCAGTGAAATAAATCAAGTTTGTCATCTTTCAGATATCAGCACACCCACCGGTGCGTTTATCCCCGCCTGAGCGTATTAAACCTGAAGCCAGCGCGCCCCGAGCCAGACTCTGATTCTTAAACCAGCCATGATGAGAGCTGAACCCAGCAGAGGTCAAAGGTCAAGTCCATCTCCATCCCCCCCACAGAGTCAGCCCTGACTGGCTCTGAGTAACCAACGCTTGTGTGTCAACAACAGAGGGAAAACAAACAGAGGGCAGGTTTGTGAGCCTGAATTTTTTGCCTCATTTAGTCCGTTTTGGTGCACACGTGTCTTCACTTACTTGGAAGTGCCGGAAGGTTCTGGCCCGGTCATCACATCTCTCTGAGAAGGTCCGTAAAGTCCTAAAGAACAGCAGAAGGTCGTTGTTTTCCTCCACCCTGAAATCACAACACGCATCATTAAAACGGGCGGCTAAACGGATGCAGTTGATCCTATACAACCTATACACATATACATAGATAGTATATATACATATATATTTATACACACACACACATATATATATTATATATATATATATATATATATATACACCCACATATACACACGCGTGTCACACATAAAGTGGATCGTGCACCACTTGATGGAGGACTTTGTCGTCCATTTTGAGCATTTCAGTATGGCTTAACTATTTGCAGCTAGGTAACTCGTAACGTCCATCAAGTGTCTTTATCACGTTCCTAAAGCTGCTTTTTTCCGCTGTAAGAAATGGCTCCATGTCCTTACGCAAGTATATGGTGATGGCATTTGTAATATCAATCCACCTCTAAATCTTTTTGTCGTACGGATTGACCGATGTCTTTTTTTACAAGCGCTTCCTCCTCCTCACCTCGCTCCACATTTGCAGCCACTGCCATGTTTTCACTTTCAACCGAAGTAGCTGCAGCTTTTCATCATCAACTTGCACAATCGCGATATCAACTCCAGACCTTCTGTGAGTTGGCAGCAGCTGGAGTTGCCCATGAAGGCCAAGCACGCCATGTGTCAAACACGGAGGAGGCAGTGTCATGGTACGGGCACGTACGGCCATCAGTGGAACAGACTCACTGGTGTTTAGCAGATGAATTCTGGGGATGGACACATCTGTTCTCTGGGATCGCAGCAGAAGAACGACCGTAAACATGCTGGGAAAGCGTCACTGTTTTATTTCAGATGCATTTGTTGGTGTGTAACCGTCCAGACACTTCTGGACCACAGGGACACAGGGACACAAGGACGGTGGCAGCGGAGGCTGATTCAGACTGTGATGGTGCATAGAGAGATGTTCCTCCAGTCCATCTGTGGAAGCGTCCTGGAGAAGTGTTAACGCTGGTCTCCTCAGTTCCAGGATGAGCAACGTAGATATAAAGAATAAAAGCAGCTGCATGGACGCATGTGACTGAGCGAATGTGACACCAGAAGTACTTTGAGGGGTCAACGAGATGAAAAAAATGTTCTCAGCGAAGTCAGTTTCACCAAATGTCTTGTTTTAGAGATCAGAATAAGTAGCAGTTATAGATGTTTGAACCCTCAACAGTCGGACTGACATCGGCTGGCGTCATCCACGCTTCCCGTCTCCCGTCAGGGTTTCCAGGTGAGTACAGGTGAGCTGGAGGGTGAACCTGTGAGCAGCTATGCAGCTCATCTCTGCGACGGTGGTCCGGGAGGCCTCGAGAACCGCTGAACCAATTAGAAAGCATCATCTGTGAACCATAAACTGGACTTCGGCAGCCCATTTGCAACAAGCTTTCACTGCCTTTAAACAAATACAAAAAGACATTTTACTTCAAAACGTTGAACAAGTACGCCATTATCACTTCATTATGTGCTTAAGCATCATTTTAAAGTCAAACTTATGATTTACAAAGTCAGAGATCTGTC
>JAGFBZ010002442.1:310000-342651 GCA_018398805.1 Hirundichthys speculiger | reverse complement strand
CTCCCTGAACACACTGTAACAATACAGCTAATACTCCCTGAACACTGAAAATACGGTAACAATACAGCTAATACTCACTGAACACTGTAACGATACAGTTAATACTCCCTGAACATACTGTAACAATACAGCTAATACTCCCTGAACACGCTGTGACAATACAGCTAAAACTCCCTGAACACACTGTAACAATACAGTTAATACTCCCTGAACACACTGTAACAATACAGCTAATACTCCCTGAATACACTGTAACAATACAGCTAAAACTCCCTGAACACTGTAACAATACAGTTAATACTCCCTGAACACACTGTAACAATACAGCTAATACTCCCTGAACACACTGTAACAGTACAGCTAATACTCCCTGAACACACTGTAACAATACAGCTAATACTCCCTGAACACTGTAACAATACAGCTAATACTCCCTGAACACACTGTAACAATACAGCTACTAATACTCCTGAAACTCCCCACACTGTAACAGTACAGCTAATACTCCCTGAACACACTGTAACAATACAGCTAATACTCCCTGAACACTGTAACAATACAGCTAATACTCCCTGAACACGGTAACAATACAGCTAATACTCACTGAACACTGTAACGATACAGTTAATACTCCCTGAACATACTGTAACAATACAGCTAATACTCCCTGAACACACTGTAACAATACAGCTAGTACTCCCTGAACATTGTAACAATACAGTTAATACTCCCTGAATACACTGTAACAATACAGCTAATACTCCCTGAACACACTGTATCAATGCAACTAAAACTCCCTGAACACACTGTAACAATACAGTTAATACTCCCTGAACACACTGTAACAATACAGCTAATACTCCCTGAACACACGTTAACAATACAGCTAGTACTCCCTGAACATTGTAACAATACAGTTAATACTCCCTGAATACACTGTAACAATACAGCTAATACTCCCTGAACACACTGTAACAATGCATCTAATACTCCCTGAACACGGTTACAATACAGCTAATACTCCCTGAAACCACGGTAACAATACAGCTAATACTCCCTGAAACCACTGTAACAATACAGCTAATACTCCCTGAACACGCTGTAACAATACAGCTAATACTCCCTGAACACTGTAACAATACAGTTAATACTCCCTGAACATACTGTAACAATACAGCAAATACTCCCTGAACACGATGTAACAATACAGCTAATACTCCCTGAACACACTGTAACAATACAGCTAATACTCTCTGAACACACTGTAACAATACAGCTAATACTCCCTGAAACCACTGTAACAATACAGCTAATATTCACTGAATACTGTAACAATACAGCTAATACTCCCTGAACACGGTAACAATACAGCTAATACTCCCTGAACACATGGTAACAATACAGCTAATACTCCCTGAACACACTGTAACAATAAGAGCACCACTGCCACATACTGGAGAATATGTGCAATTACACTTTATTCCTGTATGGCAAAAAAACAAAAGCATTTTCCCGGCATCACATCCCATCCCCCCCAGGGGTCGCGCCCCACTATTTGAGAAGGACTGTTCTAAATGATTCTCTACATTAAATATGCCAAGTTGGAAACTTGAATTTATGAGCTCAGATATGGTTTTTTTCTTTCACTTGTTTGAAAATGCCGGGCTGCCAGCTGGAACACGCCCACCGTGTGTCAATCACAGTTAGTGGTCAGCCCACAGGTCAACTGAACCTACTGGTAGAGTAGCTGCAGTCTCTAGTGGTTGGTAGAGGAACTGCAGCCTTTAGTAGTCGGTAGAGGAACCGCAGCCTCAAGTGGTTGGTAGAGGAACTGCAGCCTCTAGTGGTCAGTGGAGGAACTGCAGTCTCTAGTGGTCGGTAGAGAAACTGCAGCCTCTAGTGGTCAGTGGAGGAACTGCAGCCTCTAGTGGTCAGTAGAGGAACTGCAGCCTCTAGTGGTCAGTGGAGGAACTGCAGCCTCTAGCAGTCGGTAGAGGAACTGCAGCCTCTAGTGGTCGGTAGAGGAACTGCAGCCTCTAGTGGTCAGTGGAGGAACTGCAGCCTCTAGTGGTCAGTAGAGGAACTGCAGCCTCTAGTGGTCAGTGGAGGAACTGCAGCCTCTAGCAGTCGGTAGAGGAACTGCAGCCTCTAGTGGTCAGTGGAGGAACTGCAGCCTCTAGTGGTCAGTGGAGGAACTGCAGCCTCTAGCAGTCGGTAGAGGAACTGCAGCCTCTAGTGGTCGGTAGAGGAACTGCAGCCTCTAGTGGTCAGTGGAGGAACTGCAGTCTCTAGCAGTCGGTAGAGGAACTGCAGCCTCTAGTGGTCAGTAGAGGAACTGCAGCCTCTAGTGGTTGGTAGAGGATCTGCAGTCTCTAGTGGTCGGTGGAGGAACTGCAGCCTCTAGCAGTCGGTAGAGGAACTGCAGCCTCTAGTGGTTGGTAGAGGATCTGCAGTCTCTAGTGGTCGGTAGAGGAACCGCAGCCTCTAGTGGTCGGTAGAGGAACTGCAGTCTCTAGTGGTTGGTAGAGGAACCGCAGCCTCTAGTGGTCGGTAGAGGAACTGCAGTCTCAGAAATGCAGTGTCTTTTTTCAGATGAATATTTTTGCTGATGTTAGAGACTATTTTTTTAATGTAGTTTTACTAAAATGAGGTCCTTCAGCAGGATCTCTCCCAGATCTCCCTTAAAAGCTCAGAACATCTCTGTGCTACTCTGGATTTCTCTGTTTCCTGCTTCATAGTGGGTCCAGACTTGTGAACAGTCCCGGAGAACTTTAGATGAGGTGAGTGACAGATCAGAGCTCCTCCCCCTCAGGTTAGTTTCATTTCAAAGCCAAAGTGAAACATGTAAAAGGATTTAAAATGAATGAGTTACCTGCTGCTGCCTCGGCTCACGGTTCTCTGCATCAACACACACATGCCGTACATGGCTGACTGTCGGCCCTCCAGCCAATCACCTCGCTGGGTAATTTTAGTCCAGCAGCTGAAAACTGTTCTCAGGTCATGTGACTTTGACCAAATCAAAAACAGAGATCCAGAATGAGGACCGCTCTGGACACGTATGATGATTCTGATTCTGGAAATATTTAATGTCTGGAATGATAATCTGCTGGCTGCAGAGTTTGTTCCACTATCATGAATTCATAGACATATGAAACCCAGATATGAACCACAGACATCTAGCAGTAGATCTGCTAGTCCTCCAGTTTAAACATAGACATATAACAGTAGATCTGCTAGTCCTCCAGTTTAAACATAGACATCTAACAGTAGATCTGCAGGTCCTCCAGTTTAAACATAGACATCTAACAGTAGATCTGCTAGTCCTCCAGTTTAAACATAGACATCTAACAGTAGATCTGCTAGTCCTCCAGTTTAAACATAGACATCTAACAGTAGATCTGCAGGTCCTCCAGTTGAAATGTAGACATCTAACAGTAGATCTGCTAGTCCTCCAGTTTAAACATAGACATCTAACAGTAGATCTGCTAGTCCTCCAGTTTAAACATAGACATCTAACAGTAGATCTGCAGGTCCTCCAGTTTAAACGTAGACATCTAACAGTAGATCTGCTGGTCCTCCAGTTTAAACGTAGATATCTAACAATAGATCTGCAGGTCCTCCAGTTTAAACGTAGACATCTAACAGTAGATCTGCTAGTCCTCCAGTTTAAACATAGACATCTAACAGTAGATCTGCTAGTCCTCCAGTTTAAACATAGACATCTAACAGTAGATCTGCTACTCCTCCAGTTTAAACGTAGACATCTAACAGTAGATCTGCTACTCCTCCAGTTTAAACGTAGACATCTAACAGTAGATCTGCTAGTCCTCCAGTTTAAACATAGCCATCTAACAGTAGATCTGCTAGTTCTCCAGTTTAAACAGACATCTAACAGTAGATCTGCTGGTCCTCCAGTTTAAACGTAGATATCTAACAGTAGATCTGGAGGTCCTCCAGTTTAAACATAGACATCTAACAGTAGATCTGCAGGTCCTCCAGTTTAAACGTAGATATCTAACAGTAGATCTGCAGGTCCTCCAGTTTAAACGTAGATATCTAACAGTAGATCTGCAGGTCCTCCAGTTTAAATGTAGATATCTAGCAGTAGATCTGCAGGTCCTCCAGTTTAAACGTAGATATATAACAGTAGACCTGCAGGTCCTCCAGTTTAAACATAGACATCTAACAGTAGATCTGCAGGTCTAGATAACAGTAGACAGTCTCCAGTTAAACAGTAGATCTGCAGAGTCCTCCAGTTTAAACATAGCCATCTAACAGTAGATCTGCAGGTCCTCCAGTTTAAACATAGATATCTAACAGTAGATCTGCAGGTCCTCCAGTTTAAACGTAGATATAACAGTAGATCTGCAGGTCCTCCAGTTTTAAACGTAGATATCAAACAGTAGATCTGCAGGTCCTCCAGTTTAAACGTAGATATCCAGCAGTAGATCTGCAGGTCCTCCAGTTTAAACGTAGACATCTAACAGTAGATCTGCAGGTCCTCCAGTTTAAACGTAGACATCTAACAGTAGATCTGCAGTTAGCATGAGTTTCTGTTGTGAAGGCATCAGTTAAACAAGTTTATATTTCAGTTCTGGGGGGTTTTTTTTCATATGACATTTTTCATGAGGATGAATCCAGAAAGAATTCATTAATTATTTTATATAATCAACAAAGTAATTAATAAACTAACTGGGACACTTGTAAGGTTCAGGTTTCCATAGCAATCAGTTGATCACGCTGTTTTAAATACCTTCTTAAGATGGCGGCGGTGTTGACGCAGGCGCACTGACAGTCTCGGGAACGTTCGGGAATTGTAGTCCTTAGCGCCCCAAAGGAAGTTGACGGTTAAACGTCAGCGGAAGTAAACAGTCGTCCAGCGTCGGGCTGCTGCGTCTCAGCTGGGTCTCCAGGTGTCTGCGGTCAGAATGAATTCGGTCCAGTCGGTTCCGTCTCTGAGAGGGTTCGTGATCCAGCGGCTGACCGCTGCTGCTGACGAAATCCTTTCCGAGTTCCAGAAGACCCTGTTCCGGTATGAGGAGGAGGTCCAGCGGAGGCTGCTGGACGGAACCTGGAGAGCAGAGACCACGACAGGTACGAGACCGAGACGGTTCAGAACCAGAACTAGAACACATGACTCACGTAGGACCCAAGTGGTCCTCTGGGTTACGTTAGCTGGAGACAAGAGACCTCAACAGTATGAGACTGAGCGTCAGAACCAGAACCGGGTCTTTGTGAACTAGAAGGACGGTTTTTTGCACCACTAGGGGGACACCCCTTTCTACTTGTGCTACGATTGATGTAGTAAATTTTAAATTTTTTTAGTTTAGCTACACATCCCAAATTTCACTTCAAATTTTGAAAACACATTACAGAACTCAAAATACCATAACATGTCTTAGTGCTGTATTGAGAGGACAAAAGGTAATTAGGTACTTAGCTCCGCCCACAAGGAAAATGGCAATTGATAGGACTAAATTGATTTGAGAGGACCACACAAATATGTCATGTAGGTGAATTAAAGGGACAAACATGAATAAATAGAACACACACACACACAAATGACCTTTTAAAACCAAAATAGGACAGATTACACATTCACAACTGAGTGAACAAGTTGAATTTAATCGTAGACATGAACTGACTTTTCTTTAAAACAGTACAGTAGTCCAGTTAAACAGCCTAATGACATGCAAGCGTCCTTGGTAGATTTAAACATTCCTGTTTTTTTTTTTTTTTATAATACTGAATGCAACTAAATACTGCACACAACAACAATCACCACCATAATAATATTAATAATAATAATAATAATAATAGCAACCTCAAATAACATCAAATCAGATATCAGGAGGCTGGATTGGAAGTAAAAGAAAGGAGGTAGGTTTATTCTTTTAAAGCAATACATGTCAACATATTTCTCACTTACTTGAGTATTCCTAATGAAATGAAAAATACTTTATTTATCCCAGAAGGGAAATTCAACATTGTCGTAAGGTTTTTTTTTTTCTCTCTCTTTTTTTTTACTCACTACTTTAAGTTTTGCCACTGAGACCAGGGGACTGAATGATGTAACATGGTGATGTTTAATTGTTTTAATTAATTCAGAAGCAACAATGAGCTAACTGAGTCTCTATCTCGCTCTTTGGTGGTGAAGGTAAGTTTTTTTTAAATGTTTGACTAAACTTCTGAGTTATGACTCCACACTTAAAGGGACTTAAATGGAGAGACTTGTATATGTTTTGGAGCATTTATCTGATTTTTCATTTACTTTTACTTTTCTGCTGGCCTTTGCTGGATTGTTGGCCTTCAATTCTTTATTTTCACTCACTTCTGCAAAACAGGCAGAAAATAAAATAGAGGATCACAATTTAAAGTTCGATGATCGACTTCATAATCGTATCGTCGGACTTGCGGCCGCATGTCTTGGACACTCGGGCGAAGAGAGGGGCGGAGCTGTCAACTGATCACCACCTGGTGGTGGGTTGGCTCAGATGGTGGGGGAGGATGCCGGTCAGACCTGGCAGGCCCAAACGTGTTGTGAGGGTCTGCTGGGAACGTCTGGCAGAGTCTCCTGTCAGAAGGAGCTTTAACTCACACCTCCGGCGGAACTTCGATCATGTTCCGAGGGAGGCAGGGGAGATTGAGTCCGAGTGGGCTATGTTCCGGGCCTCTATTGTTGAGGCGGCCGACCGGAGCTGTGGCCGTAAGGTCGTTGGTGCCTGTCGTGGCGGCAATCCCAGAACTCGTTGGTGGACACCAGCAGTGAGGGATGCCGTCAAGCTGAAGAAGGAGTCCTATAAGGCCTTTTTGGCATGTGTGGGACTCTGGAGGCAGCTGACAGGTATCGGCAGGCTAAGCGGGACGCGGCTTTGGCGGTTGCTGAGGCAAAAACTCAGACATGGGAGGAGTTTGGAGAGGCCATGGAGAACGACTTCCGAACGGCTTCGAAGAGATTCTGGTCCACCATCCGGCGTCTCAGGAGGGGGAAGCAGTGCTCCATCAACACTGTATACAGTGGGGATGGGGAGCTGTTGACCTCGACTCGGGACGTTGTGGATCGGTGGAGGGAATACTTCGAAGACCTCCTCAATCCCGCCGACACGTCTTCCAATGAGGAAGCAGAGTCTGGGGACTCAGGGGTGGACTCTCCTATCTCTGGGGCTGAGGTTGCCGAGGTGGTTAAAAAGCTCCTCGGTGGCAGGACCCCCCGGGTGTGGATGAGATCCGCCCGGAGTTCCTCAAGGCTCTGGATGCTGAGGGGCTGTCTTGGTTGACACGCCTCTGCAGCATCGCGTGGACGTCGGGGACAGTACCCCTGGATTGGCAGACTGGGGTGGTGGTCCCCCTCTTTAAAAAGGGGGACCGGAGGGTGTGTTCCAACTACAGGGGGATCACACTCCTCAGCCTCCCTGGGAAGGTCTATTCAGGGGTCCTGGAGAGGAGGGTCCGTCGGATAGTCGAATCTCGGATTGAGGAGGAGCAGTGTGGTTTTCGTCCCGGCCGTGGAACGGTGGACCAGCTCTACACCCTCTTCAGGGTCTTGGAGGGGGCATGGGAGTTCGCCCAACCAGTCTACATGTGTTTTGTGGACTTGGAGAAGGCGTTCGACCGTGTTCCCCGGGGATTCCTGTGGGGGGTGCTTCGGGAGTATGGGGTGCCGGACTCCCTTATACGGGCTGTCCGGTCCCTGTACGACCGGTGCCAGAGTTTGGTCCGCATTGTCGGCAGTAAGTCGGATTCGTTTCCAGTGAGGGTTGGACTCCGCCAAGGCTGCCCTTTGTCACCGATTCTGTTCATTACTTTTATGGACAGAATTTCTAGGCGCAGTCGAGGTGTCGAGGGGATCCGGTTCGGTGGCCTCAGGATTGGGTCTCTGCTATTTGCAGATGATGTGGTTCTGTTGGCTTCATCGAGCCGTGATCTACAGCTCTCGCTGGAGCGATTCGCAGCCGGTTGTGAAGCGGCTGGGATGAGAATCAGCACCTCCAAATCCGAGACCATGGTCCTCAGCCGGAAAAGGGTGGAGTGCCCTCTCCGGGTTTGGGATGAGGTCCTTCCCCAAGTGGAGGAGTTTAAGTATCTCGGGATCTTGTTCACGAGTGAGGGAAGGATGGAGCGGGAGATCGACAGACGGATCGGTGTGCCATCTGCAGTGATGCGGGTGCTGCGCCGGTCTGTTGTGGTGAAGAAGGAGCTGAGTCGGAAGGCGAAGCTCTCGATTTACCGGTCGATCTACGTTCCTACCCTCACCTATGGTCATGAGCTTTGGGTAGTGACCGAACGAAAGAACAAGATCGCGGATGGATACAAGCGGCTGAAATGAGCTTCCTTCGCAGGGTGGCCGGGCTCTCCCTTAGAGATAGGGTGAGAAGCTCGGTCATCCGGGAGGGGCTCAGAGTAGAACCGCTGCTCCTCCGCATCGAGAGGAGCCAGATGAGGTGGCTCGGGCATCTGGTTAGGATGCCTCCTGGGCGCCTCCCTGGTGAGGTGTTCCGGGCACGTCCCACTGGGAGGAGACCCCGGGGAAGACCCAGGACACGCTGGAGGGACTATGTCTCTCGGCTGGCCTGGGAACGCCTTGGGATCCCCCCAGAGGAGCTGGAGGAAGTGGCCGGGGAGAGGGGGGTCTGGGCGGTCTGGGCTTCCTTACTCCGGCTGATGCCCCCGCGACCCGACCTCGGATAAGCGGAAGAAGACGGTACGGTACGGTACAATTTAAAGATGAAATAGCAACAAAAAAACAACTGTCTCTGGGACTGTGGATTTTTAAGGGAAAGCTTTCTAAATAAGCACTTTGAAGATGGTCATTGATGGGTGGATCCTCAGTCATTGATTTTATATTTACCAGGAGGTGGTGTTGACTGGCATGAAATAATTTCAGAAGTAGCTGCTGCGTTGAAAACCTTTCTACTGCCCATTTACCTTGAGACGTGCCTGATTGGCATCTTCAACTGTGAAGGAGAAAAGTAAAAGTTTTTTGAACCTACATGTATCAAAGAAAGATGAGAGGCTGACAGACTGAGGTTGAGGGACAACCTCAACAGCAAAGACATGCTTGGAGGTTCCTCAACAGGTTGTTTGGCTCTTTCCATGTCTGCAGAAACTATAATAAAGTTCATTATACTTCATTAAAACATATATACACAAAAAAAGAGGAGTATTAGTAATCAAACATGGAAACCTTGAGTGCATCGTGATACACTTTGGACCTATTTTCTTGTTCCTCTTTAGTTATGACGTCCCCTCTGTAGAGATCGACCGATATGGGTTTTTCAGGACCGATACCGATTATTAGTAGTTAGAGGAGCCGATATTCATTTGCGGTAAAAGCATAAAATATGGCGTAAAAAAATTGAATAATGCAAACACTGAACTTGATTGAAACGCCTAGAACAGGTTTATTGAATCACACAAATAGAAAATAAAAGCTCCAGAAGTGGCTGAATTTCCTCGACTCAGAAACATCTGTTTCAACAAGGACCCTGTCATTCAAAACTGTGTTGCTACTTTATTAATGATTAATATGACAAAAGCTACATGAAAAAGTATAATAGTTGCTATGAGTGGAATTAAACTCCTGACAGACACAAACAGCCATTAATGAGCTCACATTAGTGCTGGGCGATATGGAAAAAATCATATATCACGATATGGACTATTTTATATCACGATAACGATATATATCATGATATACCATAATAAAGTATGTTTTCAGTTATTCTCTGAAAAGTTTGACAAAAATTTCATTGCTTACTTTTCAACTTTATTTTGAAAGGACATTTAGCTGAACTGTCACAAACATACATTTTAGTGCAGCAAAAACAGGTAGGTACAGAGGTACAGTAGCTTTCACATTTTTTTAAAGTGCACAACAGTTTCTGAGAGGAAAAACACATTTTTGCACTGAAGTTCAGCTATAAAAAATAAACACAAATTATTTTTCAACTTTCTGAAATCTGTAACCTTGTAGTGCAAAGTTTGCAAACCAATATAAAGTGTCTAAAGTAAACATCAGGGTTGAAGAGAACTCTGTTTAAGGCATTAACCATGAATAAAAGTACAAACATAAAAGGTTACTTTGTAGAAGTAGATATAATTCTATCAAATTTATCGTTGCAGGTTATTTAATTACATATTTGCTGTAATAATTGATAAAATTAGGTTAGAAACGATAGAAACGATAGAAGAGAAATGGCACGATACACACTTTTCTATCGTCCCCACGATATGTATCGTCATATTGCCCAGCACTAGCTCACATAGTATTTAAAATGTTCCACCACTTTGTTCAGATAAATCATTTCTGAATTTTACTCTCTCATCTTCCCGTTCATTTTCAGATCAAAGGACCAGAAAGCTCATAGCAACGTTAGCAGTCGTGAGTTGTAGAGTTTTTCACGTGTCTTTAACTACATACTAATCTCCACATTACATACCGTGATTTCCTATCGAGCGCACCTGAATATAAGGATCCGAATATTCGGATCTCAAAATAAATACGTGCAGTAGCTCTGGTTACTTCTCTGACCGACAGATCGATTGCCTTTAACTTAAAAGCTAAATCATATGCACTCCTTCGTGTGTTTTCCATGATGAGGGTGTGTGCATGAAGCACAAAATGACTGATCTGAAGAATTTAGGGTGAGTGATTTAATTGAACAGTTTCATTGGTCCACTGTGACCCGTTCGGTAATTTCATTCTGACGAGGATAAACGTACTGACGGTAGTGCTGGGCGATATGACGATACATATCGTGGGGACGATAGAAAAGTGTGTATCGTGCCATTTCTCTTCTATCGTTTCTAACCTAATTTTATCAATTATTACAGCAAATATGTAATTAAATAACCTGCAACGATAAATTTGATAGAATCATATCTACTTCTACAAAGTAGCCTTTTATGTTTGCACTTTTATTCATGGTTAATGCCTTAAACAGAGTTCTCTTCAACCCTGATGTTTACTTTAGACACTTTATATTGGTTTGCAAACTTTGCACTACAAGGTTACAGATTTCAGAAAGTTGAAAAATAATTTGTGTTTATTTTTTATAGCTGAACTTCAGTGCAAAAATGTGTTTTTCTTCTCAGAAACTGTTGTACACTTTAAAAAAAATGTGAAAGCTACTGTACCTCTGTACCTACCTGTTTTTGCTGCACTAAAACGTATGTTTGTGACAGTTCAGCTAAATGTCCTTTCAAAATAAAGTTGAAAAGTAAGCAATGAAATTTTTGTCAAACTTTTCAGAGAATAACTGAAAACATACTTTATTATGGTATATCGTGATATAAAATAGTCCATATCGTGATATATGATTTTTTCCATATCGCCCGGCACTAATTGACGGCATGAAGCTAGCCCGTAGAAATCATTAGCCACATCGTTGTATTAGCTGTAGGGTTTGAAGTGTGAGAAAAAGTAACGTCTTACTGTCTGGAAAGTTCGGTGTATTTTCCCCGTTGCTAATACATAGTCTGAAGAGCGTTTAGATCGACAAACTAATTTTATGGTAAAAGCTAAGCAGCCTCCAAGTTAGCGCTCCCTAAAACAAGTGAACTGAATTTTTTATGCGCTCTCTCTTAATCACACACACATGTTTTTCTATCATGGACTGTTTCCATGTCGATATTATCAGCAGTCTTCTTTTAAATAATTCACAGACATGTTGGGACGTAATACGAGTTAGCAGAGCTGCTGCTAAGGTTTACTCTGCTCTTATGTTATTCTGCTGCTCACTGTAACGTTAGTAGTAGTAGTTGTGAGATGCAGAGTACTGGGATGTTTATTACAGTTTCAGAAGAGCTTTCTGCATTTACCTTTGACAGGTGTTTTCTGTTCAGAGCTTCTCACACAGTAAAACTTTTCCTCTCACTCTCCAGTGTGTAATGACAGCTTCTTCTTCGAGGCTCCGCCTCTGCTGCTTAACCAATCAGAGGACAGGGTGAATAATGCAGGAGACAGCAGGCAGGAGAGAGAGACGGCTGCATCTGAGCCCAAATAACCCAGTTTAAAATGGATTTCTTCATATCGGCCGGTCGGATTAAAAAAGGCCGATGCCGATATACGTCAAATTTCCAAATATCGGCCGTCGATAATCGGCCCGACCGATAATCGGTTACTCTCTTCTCCGTACTCAATAAGGAAATGTCCTTTTTGAAATGTCCCACAGCTAAACACTCTGCGACCTAAAGACACACAGGATGAGTCAGCAAAACTGATTAGGTTCAAAGTTTAAACAATAATTTACAAAGTAGAGCTGTGTCAAACAGAAATATTTTTTTATCTTATTGCAAATAGCAGGACTACCAACATGATTCCTATGGATTAATTAATAAGACTATTTTTTGTATTAATCTAGACAATTCATTTTCCTACCCCAAAAAATCTTGAATGACCTACAATAACAGCTTCAATCACCTCCACGTAATCTCTTAAATTACTCATTTCGTTTAAGATTAAACAAAATCATAACAATGAATAATTCCAAAAAATGTTTATATGTCAAGTGGAACATATAATCTAATTAAAGCAAGACTATGTAGCTGTTTCTCTTCAATCGTTTCAAAGTGACTGTAATGTCAGTGAGTTGTAACCAGGTGAACAGGCTCTCACCCCAATGTTTCCAAACTGAGAGCCAACGACCGACGTGACAACAACAACGCACCATTTTGCTTAATAAAGAGAATATTTTATAAGGAAAATGTCCTCAGCATCAGTTCTGTATCAACTCCACAACAGCGGCTCTGGAACTAAGCTAACATGTCAGATAATAATGTTGCTGGATGGAGGTCCGGCACCAGAACAGACACCAGAACCAGAGCTGAGTGAGCAGACAATGGACTTGAACTAAGCTGAGCTAAAGATGCTTCAGATGACCGATATGTACTGTAGATACCTGTTGCTTTATTTATGTAATGAACTGCTATTCCTGAACAAAAAACTGGTTAACTTGCTAGTTTTAAAAAAAAAATCTAATTCAGTCCATTTTGACAGAGGTTTTTCTGTTTTTCTGTTGTCAGAGGGTGTCAGTGAACTGGGTTGTTGTTTTTCAGTGCTGATCCAGTTTGAAGCTCTGTGTGATGCACACTTTGATGAACTGTGAAAATATCTATAATGCTGCAGCGGCACAAACATGAATTCCTACATAGTGGGGCTTTAAGTTTTCCTATACGAGTATTCTGGGATGATGCTTGTCTCCTTTGGGATCTACAAAAGAATGTATGCATAACTATGTTTTCATAGTACTGTAAAAAAGACAAGAGTACTCTAGCAACTCACCTTTAAATGAATCGATGTATTTTATGTCGAATCCATCCTGGTTTTTACACAAAGACGAAAAATAAGTAGCTTCCTGTTTAGGATTTCTTCTAGCTCTCGGTGGCTTTGTTGCCACTGTCTCCTGCAAAAACCAGATGTTACACTGCAAAAAAAAACCCTGTACATTTAGAAGCGTTGGATATATTTTCTTGTTTTAATAATTACTGTCTTATTTTAAGTCTTCAATTTATCAGTATAATCTTATATCAAGTAAAACTTTACTTTTTTGTCTCAAACAGGCAGGGAATCCTAAAATGAGACAATTAACACTTAAAATAAGATGTATTATGTTTTTCTTCCTCCTCCTCATCAAAATAAATCTTGTTTCAAGATTCAATAACAAACTATACCTTTCTTAAATCTAGAAACAACAATCTTAATTTAAGAAATCTTACCAAGTGAAATTATCTTGCTGCATGGACAGATTTTTTTCACTTGTTTTGAGAACCTTTTTCCTTAGTTGTAGTGTTTTTATCTTGTTTGAAGACCCACTTTTTTTTTTTGCAGTGTAATGATTTAAGCTACTACATATTATATAATGTGATTGATATCAGATTTTATAAAATGGTTCAGGGTAACTTTTGCATTTTGTGAGATGACAGATTATTTTTAGGGTAATGAATGAGAAATTGAGAACTGAATGAGACAACAAAAGGTTGAAATTGTATAACAGCGCATCAGTAAGCCATGCCAGGTAACCTGCACAGTATTTTCAGCACGGCTAAGTTTGTGCATTAGCATCTAAGAACAAAATCTTAGTGAAGCATCACAATTTTTATTTGATTCTTGTCTCACAATCTCAACCACATGGTCACTAAAAAGAGACACATGCACGTTGTGTTTGCTGCAAAATACCTAGGCGTGGTTAAAGGTGTCAGGCTCATGGTCCAACAATTCAGGTTTAAAGTTAAAATGAGTTTAAGTGAGTTAAACAAAGGTAAATACCAGAAGGTAATAATTTTAATATATGTATCGTCATAAACTGAATATGAGAATGTTCACAATGTACATTTACCCAACAAATTAGTTAGAGAGGCATAATAGTATTCATGAGAGGTATATCTTTATCATCATTTACCATCTGGCAATAGGGCTTAGTCGTGGATAAACTAGTTGTGGATAAAATGTAAAATAAAATGAATAAAGAAAAAAATGACAAGTGCAAGCAAAGAATGAGTATTTGTAGAAAATGGCTCTAATTAAGTAGATAGATAGATAGATAGATAGATAGATGTTTATTATCCCCGTGGGATCCCTATGAAATTCTAAATAGACAGTAAACTTCTCAAAAATGTAGTTTGGATTTTAAAAAAGCAGATTTTATGCTTTTTAAGAATATAAAAAATTAGATAATATATCAATTCAATGTCCAACGTTGCAAATATTTTTATTCTGTACTTGTGCATATAGAAAGTAAAGCCAAACAAGAATATAAATTAGGCCAACATGAGAAGATGCACAGGTGGATGAAATTACATCATCATCATTTGATGAGTGGCTGCTGTTTTTATTTTTTTTCACTGAGGCCTTTAAACCTGACATGATATAAAAAAATTCTAACAACTACAAAATTAGAAGCATGCTAAACTAAGCTAAACTAACATGATGCGCAGAAATGCTAAGTCACCTGCATGTTAACAGCAGAAAAATTAGCAAAATTGCTGAATAAAGCTAAGTTAGCCTCTTGCTAACCTTGCTGTGGGCCTCGTCAGGTTGCTAAGCTAAACACAACTGACTGCTGTGTCTTCTGGTCAGTTTCTAAACGCTGCTGATCCCACCTCTTTACTACTCCTGCTAGTTAGTGTCTCCATGGCAAGCCTTTCTTAACCTTTTTTCAGTCACGACACCTTTCAAAAGTGAATAAAATCTCACAACATCGCTGCATCGCTCCGACTGTAAAGGCATACGTCCTGTTTATTTAGTTTAAATAACCTGAACAGGATAACTGCACCAGAGTAGGCCTCAGCAGGAAAGCTGCTTTTCATCCATGATGTGCTTGCTTCCATCTAGGGATGTCCCGATCACGTTTTTTGGGTCCCGATCCGATTTCCAATCTTTAATTTTGATGATCGGCCGATTTCCGATTTTTTCCGATCCGATTTCACTTTTTTTGAGTGGGCAAACAGAGTTTAATTTCCTATGCATTTTATTTCCTGTGTACATTAATAAATAGGCCTGCATCCAAGCTGAGATTAATAGCTTTTATCATCTCATTAAAAATAAACAATAACTTATTTAAACACTCTTCTTTCTTAACAGTGACTGTTCAACAGTCTCAGTACTAAACAACATAGCACTTCCATTTAAATAGCAGCAGGTGAACTTGGCTAGCAGTTTAAGGCAATGAAAACACTAGCAGTCTTTGCAATCAATGAAATCACATCAGAATAAAAATAACATAAATATTAACTTAACTTCTTTCAAGACCCGTTGCACATGTTCGCGCACCTTTGTGTCCTTTGTCGTGCATGTAATGACGGGAACGAGGCTCGAGGTAATTAATGAGCTGGTTAAATGCCTTGTATTCCACAAACTCCGTGTCCTCAGTAATACATTCCGCGATTAGCTCGGTGATTTTTCTGTATTTCTCCGAGTCTTTCGGGAGTTAATTTCTTTTAAAAGTTTCACAGAGCGTTTGCTGCCGAAGCTGGTGCCACGGCACCACGGCACCTGACAGAAGGCTGTGTGATCGGTGCTGCGTGCTTTTTTAAGTGTCTGATTAAATTGGTGGTGATGTAAACTCTCTTCTTACTTACCCATCATGATATCTCAGCCTTCCACACGTTGCAAGTCGCAGTCGAAGCGTCGGTCTTTGTAATTTTATAGCGCTGCCACACTGCTGACATTTTTGCTAAAGTTTAGCCTGACGCCGCCGGTCTTGAAACTTTTAAGGTGAATACAAGACAGCGCTGCTGGGAAACCTCATTTCAGTGCAAATTATTAAATGTATATAGTTTAAAAAATATTTTTGTTTGTGTAATATGATTACTTTATTAATTTGTGTTAATCAGGATCACTTTTTGAGGAAAAAAATAATGAAAAAAAAGATCGGCGTGTTATAATAAGGTTGATCGGCCGATCCGATCCACCTTAAATTTTTAAGATCGAAGGCCGATCCGATCAGGGGATCGGGATCGGGACATCCCTACTTCCATCCATCATCCTTGTATTGCCTCATTTCAGCCTTATCGCTAGCAGCTAGCTTTGCTACCTATGGAGCAGATTCAGAGCTGGTGGATGAAGGCTTGATGAAGAAGTCGGCTCCTCTGTGATGTTCCGTTCCTGTGGGGCTTTTCGTTTTAGAAAACCATCCATGATGCTGCTAAAAAGTTCTCTTTGCTATCTGTGAAATAAAATTCCAGCGGTTAAATGATATTACGACGTAAGCTAAATGGGCAGTCACGTTGACCTTACGCTGACCCCGAGCTGACGTTGTTAACATTGGGAAATGGGCATGTGAGACATATTTTTATTAATCATTTCATGTCCAATTATGTATCTTATTTATTCATTCATTCATTCATTCATTTATTCATTCTTTTATAGGCAAAAAGTATGTATTTATGTGTGCATTCATATATTTATACAGCGGTACCTCTACTTACGAAATTAATTGGTTCTGGAAGTAGTTTTGTAACCTGAAAATTTCTTAAGTAGAGACGCATTTTCCATGTAACTGTCCTAATCTGTTCCAAACCCCCCAAAATTCAAACATATTTTTTTTCATAAATTATAAATAATACAAGAAATGACATAAAAACCTGTAATAAATACATGTTAGAACTAGAAAAGCACTCAGAGAGCGCAGACCTCCACTAAACACAACAATTATGGAAATTGGAAAGTGATCCAAAATCCAGAATTTCTTCCGGATCAGAACCAAAATGAAATCAGTTCTTCCTTTTCACATTTCTGACAACTCCTGAAAATTTCATCAAAATCCATCCATAACTTTTTGAGTTATCTTGAACACAGACAGACAGATAAACGCCGGCAAAAACATAACCTCCTTGGTGGAGGTAAAAATTGTTTGTTTACCTGGTTGCTGGGTTACGCTCATACAGACAAGGGGCCCTCCTAGCCAATGGGATGCCAGGAAGATGCTAAGCGATAGCCAATGGCAGAGCAGCTCGGACGCACCGCTTTCAAACCGAGATACAGAGCCGACAGCTATGTTTACGTTCGGTAAACTCTGGGAGCTGCGAGTAGCAGCGCTACTGGATTTATGACTTTACTATCCTGAAATTTCTTCCGTAAAGAGAGGCAACATTTTTCCGTTGAGGCGTTTCGTAACCTGAAAATTTGGTTTGTAGAAACATTAGTCAGTAGAGGTACTACTGTATATGAAATTTCAGAATAGGTCATTTTTTTGACGACACCCCGGTTCAGAAACGCTGGCCTAAACTGTAAAAACGTTTGGCTTCCTTTGGCCTCGCAAGAAAAGGCCACTGAGAGGAACTTTGCTTTGGATATATTCTGGTGAAACCTGTGAAAAACAGCTGCAAGTCTACATTTTGATGACATCATCATTGTTTTACTTCAGCTTGGTTGTGGTGTTTAAAGTGTCTTTCCGGCTCCTAGCTGCCTCTCATCACATTCATGTCCTGCTTCTTGTCCATTTTGTCCTCCAGGTGTCCCACAGCAGCATGGCTGTAAGGAGGAAGAGGAGGCTCTCCCTCGCAGCCAAATCTTTGACTCTGAGGAACCGGACCTTCCTCAGATCAAAGAGGAGCAGGACAACCTAGAAACTGTCCAGATTAAAGAGGAGATGGAGGAAGAGGAGGAGCTTGACCTGAAGCAGGAGGACGATGCCTTCATGGTGACTGTTACACTCGATGAAAGCGACCACAGCGAGTCAGAACCAGTCAGCAGCCAGGAGCTCCCAGCTTCGGCTGAGGAAGGAAGGCAGCCGCTAGAATCTGGATCAGCCGGGAGTGAAGAGCCGAAGCCGAAGAAGAGGCGTCGCAAGCCCGCTTCCATGCCTGAGAAATGTGAGATCTGTGGCAAAGTGTTCAAGGACAAGATCATCAAGAAGGATCATCTGAGAATCCACTCGGGCCTCAAGCCGTACGCCTGCAAGACCTGCGGGAGGAGGTTCTACGTCATGTCGCAGATGAAATACCACCAGAGAACCCACACCGGTGAGAAGCCCTACTCCTGCAAGGCTTGCGGGAAGAGTTTTGGTCACAGTGGCGATCTCAACGTCCACATGAGAACCCACACTGGCGAGAAGCCGTATTCCTGCGACACCTGCGCCAAAAGCTTCGCCCACCTGTCTGTCCTGAAACGGCACCTGACCATCCACACGGGTGAGAAGCCGTACCCGTGCAGCACCTGCGGCAAAAGGTTCACGGAGCTCACAGCTCTGAAGAGACACGCCACCATCCACACGGGCGAGAGGCCCTATTCATGTGAAACCTGCGGGAAAAGCTTCCGGCAGAGCGGGACGCTCATGTGCCATCTGAGGATCCACGCCGGCGACAAGCCCTACGCCTGCAAAACATGCGGGAAGGGTTTCACCTGCTTCTCTGCCATGAAGAAGCACACGGCAGTCCACACCGGCGACAAGCCCTTTTCCTGTAGCACCTGCCAGAAAAAGCTTCACCGACCTGTCGCGACTCAAAAGGCATTCCACCATCCACACAGGCGAGAGGCCATACTCCTGCCAGGTGTGTGGGAAGAACTTCAGACAGAGCAGCGACGTGTCCTCCCACATGAGGACGCACACCGGTGAGAAGCCCTACTCCTGTGACCTGTGTGGAAAACAGTACAGCCACTCATCCTACCTGAAAAAACACATGGCGGTCCATACGGGGGAGTAGTGGCACGCTAACCTGCAGCTAACCATTACAATGAGGAGGACGACGATGTAATTCACCTCGTTGCTAATTAATACGCATGCAGCACACAGATGTTTGCATTTCACCTCACCTGAACACAGCTCCAGTACCAAGCAGCTGTGAAACCATCACTAGCAACCAGTTACCAAGTCTCCCAACACAGTAGTGGTTTAAAGATGTTAACTGTCTCAGGACAACCATGCTAACGTAGAATCTTCCCAGCCAGCATGTCCAGGGCATAAAATGGCCACTAACTGGTCGTTAGTCCAAAATTTGACCATTTCAACCGTTGGCGAAGGTAAGGCCCTATGGAATCCACGATCACAGAATCGCGGAATTGGAAATTAAAAATGGAATTCACTTTAAATGCGCCATATGACAGAACTGAACGGCAATTTGCGTATTTTTTTTCTCCCAGACTAAAAGGAACTTTTCTTTAGAAAAAAATGTTCCAAGAGGGGTCACTAAAAGGTGGGGACACTCTAGCTTCTCTGCCCCCTCCTGCTCCAGCTTTCCTCATTTAAAAAACAAAAAAAACAAAGTCAAAGTGGCTATCTGAGAAAACGGCAGCGAAGTGAAGGAACTAGCATCTTACTCCCAGGTGCAGGGCAGAGCAGTTTCTCTGAGATTATTATGTGTCTGGAGATTCAATGTTCTGCTAGTTTTGCCAGCACACGATTGAATGGACATGAAAAGATACGTGCAAGGATCACTTCCATCCATCCATTAGCTCCCGTTTGGTCTGGAGTCGGGTTGGGGGGGCAGCAGCTTCAGCAGAGAGGCCCAGACCTCCCTCCCCCCCGGCCGCTTCCACCACCTCCTCTGAGAAAACCCTGAGGTGTTCCCAGGACACGCTGGAGAGATATAGGTCCCGATCGTACACTTCCCGCTAGCCGCTACCCGTAAACTGCGGGTTTAGGAACCTCTGCTAACCGCTAATGCAGTCTTCCGCTCCCTAAAGCTGCTACCCGTTATCTCTAAATAGCGGCTTTAGGAGATCTGGCGGAAGAACAGGCCCATAATCTATCCAGCGTGTCCTGGTCTGTCCCGTGGTCTTCCAACGAGGATCATTTAATAAATGAAAAGCACGAATGTAAAAAGGCGAGAGTCACTGAACTAAACACAAAGAGGCTGACAATTATGTATTTAAACGGTGATGTCTGTAACAGCTGGAACACCTAAAGAAAAAACACACACGGACACACACTCATACACACAACCAGTGTTCAGTGTTTGGATTTCAGAGTATCTACATCAGCTGTAGTAAATATAGTTTTATCTGTTATCAGACACGCACACCTGAAAAATGACAGGTACGTTTTGACAAAGTGTCTGATAACAGAAGAAATTAAACTAAAATGATTAGTTTACTGCTGTTGACATTTTTCTTTTTTGCACTTTAAATAGATTTTACCTATTTGATTAATTTTTTTCTTATTTATTACATAAAGTTTTATTGGATACAATATGTTTAAAAGTATAAAAACATTAAAGTTTACTGTTATAATTGCATAAATTGTCTATATTTCATTACTTTATATACTGTCTTGGGGTTCAATTTACATTAAATGCTTAAAAATTCTCAAAAATTTAAAACCAAAAAACAAAAAATGAAAAAAATTAAAATGGAATTTGAGAAAAAAGTGGATTTCATAGGGCCCTACATGCTGGGAGCGTCCATGATAATGTTAGCAGTCTACGGGGCAATCCTCCTTAGATGCACTTTTTACTCTCTTATGTCACTTTTTTTTTAAACTTCCTCATGTCATTTATTGAACTTTCCAGTACATTTTTTTATTTTTTTCCAACCTGGGCTGAACCACAGTTTTCTGCAGCGCTGTGGTCCGTTTTGGGTCATCTGCTTGGTGCTGGTCCAGATGTGTAGTGTACCAGTTGAAACTGACGATCTCTGCTCCTGTAAATGTTGCTGTGTGTTTTACATGATTCTGTTCTGCTCTCTAACTGGATGGTTTCCAGATAAATCCATGTAAACACGTACCGTCATGGCTGAAAGTTTTGGCACCCTTGCACATAAAGACCAAACAACTCTAAATGTCTGCAAAATAAGTTGAAATTTACCAGAGTATTTGGTGTCTCAAATTCTTTATTAAATTAATAATAACACAGAAACTTTGTTTTTTAATCATAACTTAATATTTCATTTTAAATAATATATTACACAGAAATTGCTGTGGCAAAAGTATTGACACCTTGAATTCGATATTTGGTATCACATCCTTTGGAGAAAATGACTGCTGTCAAACTAGGCTTGGGCGTCACCGTCAAACTTCCCTCACATTTTACCGGGGTATACGGTATTCCCGCGACTATTAAGGCGAACACACACCGCCGGCGGACGCCGCGCATCAAAACAGCCCCCCCCCCCCCCCCCCCCCCCCCCAGGCACGCCGCCGCAGGGCTTTACGCCACTGTCCTATTCCCAGCGTTGACACGCCTGAAAAAAAAGGCGAGTTTACCTCGAAACAGCAGTTCAGTGCTTCAATATAAAGTTGGCTCAACTACAGTTGTTATTTATTTGTGTATTTCTTGCTTTTCACTGTAGTTTTAACTGTTCGTCTCTGCTCCAGCTCCTCTCTCTGCCTGTAACTGCCTTTATAGTAAAGTGTCTGATGCTGGACGTTTCGCTTCCTATAAATTCTTCAACATAAAAGTCCAACATTATTAGTTTAATTAAAAGCTTTTATTATGAAGCAGCAAACTCAGGAAGTGTTGTTTTCATCGTCAGTAGTACCTTAACAGGACGAGTCAAACCGAGATCAGCTGCAAGCGAACATGAATAAACGGTAAAATAAAGCAGAACACACAGCGATACAGGAGAGAAACTAAACTTTAAACCACAGAAATCATTCACTGCATTTTTTTGTGACGGTATTGAAACTGATACCGCTGCTATTTTTAAATACTGGAAGTATACGGTATTACCGTAATACCGCCCAAGCCTATGTCAAACGCTTCCTGTAGGTTTCAGTGAGATGCCTCCACCTCTCTACGGCCAGTTGGACCACTCTTCTTTAGCAAACTGCTCCAGTTGACCCAGATTAGAAGGGTTCCTTCTTCCAACTGCCATTTCCAGATCCCTCCGCAGGTGTTCAATGGGACTGAGATCTGGACTCATTGCGGGCCTCTTTAGAACAGTCTAGCGTTTTCTGTTGAACCAGTCCTGGGAGCTGTTTGATGTGTGTTTTGGGTCGTTGTCCTGCTGGAACACCCATGATGTTCGATGAAGACCCAGCTTCATGACACTTGATGAAACATTTCTTCTCCAAAATACCTTGGTAATCGCCAGATTTCATAATGCCACGCACACATTCAAGGCACCCAGCACCAGAACAAACCCAGTACCAGAACAAACCCAGCACCAGAGGCTGCAAAACAACCCCAAAACATCAGTGAACCTCCTCCATGTTTGACTGTAGGGAGGCTGTTCTTCATTTCTTTTCCTGTAAACACAGAGTCTATGTGATTTACCAAAAAGCTCCAGTTTGGTCTCATCTGTCCACAGGACATTTTCCCAGAAGGACTTTGGCTTGTTCAGGTGTGTTTTGGGGCTTTCTTGTGTCTGTGTTTCAGTAGAGGCTTCCTTCTGGGTCTCCTACCATAGAGCCCTCTTTCATTGAGCTGGCGACGGATGGGACGCGTTGAAATAATTGTTCCTTGTGTCTGAAGGTCAGCTTGAATCTGTTTAGCAGTTGTCCGAGGTTCTTCTGCCACCATTCGAATAATCCTTCGCTGCATTCTTTCGTCCATAATTCTCTTGCGGCCACTTCTTGGAAGGTTGGCTACCGTACC
This sequence comes from Hirundichthys speculiger, assembly GCA_018398805.1. Classification (NCBI taxonomy): domain Eukaryota; kingdom Metazoa; phylum Chordata; class Actinopteri; order Beloniformes; family Exocoetidae; genus Hirundichthys; species Hirundichthys speculiger. Next base: position 319,680 of record JAGFBZ010002442.1, on the reverse strand, counting down.
ATAAGCCTTAAACTTCTTTATAACATTTCTCACAGTGGATACAGGAACATGAAGGTCTCCGGAGATGGACTTGTAGCCTTGAGATAGTCTACGCTTTGCTACAATCTTTTCTTTGACTTCCTCAGACAATTCTCTGCTTTTCTTTCTTTTGTCCATGCTCTGTATGGTCTAGGGATGCGCGCGATTAGTCGTCTAAACGATTAAATGTCCACTCACTTACTAGTCGGCACCAGAAAAATTAGTTGTTTAAACCAGTTTGTGTTTTATTCATGTACAAGGCCGCTTAACTGCCATACACCCCCCCGCCACTAGTCGGGGCTACAGAGCCGACAGACAGCAGCCCCCCTCTCCGCAGCAATGCTCGAGTAGACTGGAGTTTTAAAACGGCACGGTGGGAAGATGGCCTCTCGCAAAACCAGCGCGGTTTGGCGGTACTTTAATCTAGAAAATGAAAACAAGGTAGTATGTAGACTGTGTCAGAAACAACTGGCATACAATCACTCGACTGGAGCAATGCGCAACCACATTCAACTCAAGCATTTGGATGTTAATCTGCACGAGACGATGCTAGCGGTGCTAGCCACACTCAGGCCGATTTGACATTGTTTACCCGGAGACGGTGTTCTGAGAGGATAACGCAGCTCATCACGATAATGACTTCGCAAGATATGACTTCGCAAGATATGCGACCAAGATATGCAATATATGTGTTGTCCTTTTTTTTAGGCTAGGCTAGTCGACTAGTCTTAATTAAAATTAAAATTTTCGTTTAGTCGACAGGGAATTAGTCGTCAGGAACATCCCTAGTACGGTCATGCAGTGACCCACAACAGCAGAATGAGGGGGTTGCTCCTTTTAAACTGGTTGGATGACTGATTACTAGATTGCTGTCACCTGTAAACTCACCACAGGTGAGTTCAAGGTGAATGACCTGCTTGAAATTCATTTATTCTTTGTAAATCTAAAAAGGTGTCAAAACTTTTGTCACAGCATTTTCTGTGTAATCTATTATTCAAAATGTAATATTAAGTTCTGATTAAAAAACAAAGTTTCTGTACTTATTATTAGTTTAATAAAGAATTTGAGACACCAAATTCTTTCGCCAATTTCAACTTATTTTGCAGACATTTGGAGTTGTTGGGTCTTTTACTAACTTTCAGCCATGACGGTTTGTACTTGCTCTTCTAGATCAGGGGTGGGCCGGGTCCAGTCCTGGGGGGGCCGCTGTCCTTAGATGTTTCCTAGCTGAATGGCTCCTTCATGGTCTTGTGCAGACCTGGATGATTGATCAGAATCAGGAAAACCTCTCAGACCTGCAGGACGGCGGTCCTCCAGGACTGGGACTGGGCCACCAGTCAGTCCGGTGTCTGAAGTTGAAGGCTTCCAGTAACGACACATTTTTGTGGTGATATTTAGCCTGATGTAGTTCAGTGAGTGTGATGTCTGTGGTGATGTAGAGCCTGTGTGGTTCATGTAGAATAAAGACGGACCAGAAGAACTGCTGTCTTCTCTCTGTTTGACCTTCTTCCACGTCCCGACCCAGACAGCTCCCATCTGAGTCCTGCTTTCACCTCATCAGTCGTCTTATTCAGCCATCTTCACACGAACATGGCTTGGTTTATTTGGGCTCCGTACACCTGGCAGGTCTGGATCCACAGACGGTTCTGGTATGTGGGACGGGACCGAAAACAACCAACACCGCCTCTGCTTTTGTTCTCGTCGGCTCCAGTTTTTGTCTTTACGCTTCAGAGCTGCAGCACATCCCATAAATCTGACATGTTTCCATTCCTGCTCCACAGCACTGCCAAGCATTCAGACAGATGTTGCCCAGATGTCTCTGGGCACCACAGCAGGTCTGAAACCTCAGTTTGCAAGAAAAAAACCCCTCAATTTTAGGACTGGGCAACGATTAATCGCGATTAATCGCATGATTTCCCTGATTAATCACAATTAATCGCATTGTATACGGAAAATCAAATAATGAATTCAAAAGTATTCTAAAGGTCACTTTTATTTAAATGTTCTGCTGCCATATGAACTAAAGTGCCATAACATTTGTTGTTCAAACACACTTTTAACATCAGCACTTGTCAGTAACACATATTTAGTGTAAATCTCATCTTAAAAAAATGTCAAATAAAGTAAAGCTTATTGCCACTGCCAGGACATTAATGTCATCCTGTTTTTTTCTGAAAAATAAAAAAAAGTCTACCAACAAAATCCTAACAATCTAGAGGCCACAATCAGAACATTATAACAGGTAATTTCTGAGGTAACAGCAGAAACTTTTAACGGGGAGTTCAACTTGTCAGTTGTTACAAATAACCTTGTTTCTGTTGAATCCTCCGTCTGGGAGAACTTTAAAATGAAAATGTCCATGTTAAAGTTCTGTAACTTTATCAATTCGTAATTATCTGTGTATCATTTTTTTTTTTTTCATTTTCAATTGTCAATCAAAAATTTTTAAAATTAAAAAGTGACTTATTTTTTGTCAAAAAACAAAGAAAATGCCTGTTTTTTAATATTTCAATTTAAGCAAACAGGCCACAGAACTGAATTTGTTTTATAATGGAGGACTGGACTTTCTGTTGTCATTACACATCTGTGCCACTAGATGGAGCCGCACTGCAGTAACCAGCTAGAGAACAGCAGGACAGTGAACACATGGAGCAGATCTGAAATGGAGGAATGACGCCATCGTCTTGAACAAAGGGGTTTGAAAGGTTTTTTTTTCCAGACAGAATTGTTAATATTTCTACCTGAGTTGCTACCTGAACTGTAAAGTTCACTGATTTTTACCGTTCTCTATGTCCGTTTTAGCTTTTCCGCATGTTTACCTTGCTAATTATCTTCCGGTTCTGCAGCAGCCAGTAACAGACTTTTCAAAACAAAAGCATGTGAGCAACATGCGTTAACGCGCGATAAAATAAATGTCGGCGTTAATAAATTAATGCGTTAACGCGATATTAACGCGTTAGCTTGCCCAGCCCTACTTTATTTATAGAGCCACAGATTTACAAGAAAACCTCTGAATTACAAATGAACCAAAAATGAAGAGGCGTGACTGAAGTCAAGTCTCTGAGGTCGTCATCAGGTGGAGGCTGCTTCTTCCTGTGTTTTTATTTAGCTCAGTTTTTTTCAGAAGCTTTATCGACAGCAGCTGCTGGACATGGACGTGGGCCAGACCTCCAGTCCAGGACCATGGACCAGGAATCAGACCGGGGCTCTCGTACAAACATCATTTCCCACGCTCACATTCAGATGTAGTAAAAGAGAAATGAACGTAAGAATGCTGAGCTCCACCACGTTTCATGGTGGCTGTACGCACTTTTCTGAGCTTCAATCATTTCAATAATTTCCTCCAGTCCTGTATTTGTGAAAATATGGTGTCAGCTCATGTAGACCGAGTCACAATCAGAGAGCCAAAGTCAAAGTCTTGAATCAGAATCTGGAACCAAGAAACCAGATTCTGGAAATGAGAGCGTTTCTTTCCAGAAAAAAACGCAACTGACAACGACGGTTGGAAAAAGAACATGGTTTTAGAAAAAAGTGGAACGGAGAAAGATGTTTGCACTCTCGTTTACAGAATTTGATCGCAAGTTTTTCTTCTGTGATTTCAGTTCAATTCAATTTAATTTGATTCAATTTTATCTGTATAGTGTCTGTTACAATGTCTCCTGTCTCCAGGTCTTTACAGAGACCCAGATCATGACCCCCGAGCAAATATCATTAACTAAAACTATAATATTAAATTCTAAACACTGTAAAAAAAAAAATTGTAAAAAAAAAACTTTAATTTTCCAGCAGCTGAGGCGCCAGAAAAATACTGTTAAAACAGAAAATACAGTTTTTTTCCATAATTAAAATACAGTTTGTAGTTGTAATTTTAACAAGATTTTGCCTTATTTTCAGGTTGTTTTGAACATTAAATTAGAAACATTTTCACATTTTAAAATAAATTAAATTACCTAAAAATATGGTAAGTAAATGCTGTATTATGAATAATAATGCTTAAATTTACAGAAATGTGCTGTTATTAATTGGTTTCAATTACATTATTTTATGTAAAGAAGTTGTACAATAATTTGTGTTTGATGTAATATAACAGTATATGACACAAAAAATAATGTGATTCATCTGTCAAAACATGTCAAAAAAACTGTTGATAAACTAGATATTGGGTTTAAAATTGCTACAGTTTTAAGGACTGTAGCCTTTAGACTGTAGTGGATCCTGGTCTGCAACACCTGACAGAGACATGGCGCTAGCTAAAGGAGTATTTAGTCAACGTCCTGTTTTTGCACAGCACAAGTTTTGTTTTACACACTTTATTAAACAAACTCACAGGTTCTCATTGGAACACAGACAGACTTAACTCAGGGTGACACAAATGAACATGTTAAATGTAAGGGGTCTGAATCAACAGGGGGTCAAACCAGCAACAGACTTCTGAATGAGAGCTGCCACAGCTGCACATTTATTCCATTTGGACGCGCTCTTTTACGTGCCGATATGCGAGTTCCGCTCTCTGTGAAAGGAGAAGACGAAAGGAGGGGAGAGTAGATGGGACACCAGTTGGTGGATCATGTTAGTGTCTCCCTGCAGCGTAGACCTATAGCAGCATAGCTATGATGAGGCTGTGTTTCAGACCAGCCTGCTCTAGTCTGGTCTTCATCCATTCCTGTAACTGTAGCTATGACTATTAGCCCCTACACACTATAGTTGAAACTAACTGTAGGCTTTACTGAACACAAATGTTTTCAGTTTAGTTTTAAAGGTGGAGGTGGTGTCAGCCTCCTGAACCCAGACTGGTAGCTGGTTCCATAATAAAGGTGTCTGGTAGCAGAAGGCCCGTCCTCCAAATCTACTTCTGGATCTTCTAGGAACTACAAGAAAACCTAAACTGCGAGAACAGAGATCTCTATGAGGAGCATCAGGAGTTATCGGGTTATTCAGGTTATTCAGGTTATTCAGGTTATTCCAGGTTATTCCAAGTTATTTCAGGTTATTCCAGGTTATTCAGGTTATTCAGGTTATTCCAGGTTATTCAGGTTATTCAGGTTATTCAGGTTATTCCAGGTTATTCCAGGTTATTCAGGTTATTCAGGTTATTCAGGTTATTCAGGTTATTCCAGGTTATTCAGGTTTCAGGTTATTCAGGTTATTCAGGTTATTCAGGTTATTCCAGGTTATTCCAGGTTATTTCAGGTTATTATTCAGGTTATTCAGGTTATTCCAGGTTATTCAGGTTATTCCAGGTTATTCCAGGTTATTCAGGTTATTCCAGGTTATTCCAGGTTATTCAGGTTATTCCAGGGTGAACTCCTGCCCTGCAGCCAAGGAGAGCTGGGAGATCCTTGGGACTTTATACCTTTGTAACCATGATCCAAATAATATCTCAGCTCCATCCTTAATTCTGTTCAATTCAATTAAACTTGATTACTCTCTAAAGTAATATTAATCCCATAGTGTGTATATCACTCTAAATTTACACATCAAAACATAGGTATTTTTGTCTAATTTCAGCCAACGTGACTTGTGCTGTAACGCTGCTTTGAGTTTTTTCGTTTCAGAGTGACTCATGGTGGATGTCTGTGGTGTGTCTGACCTGCTCTGAATCATAAATGTCAACGCTGGCGTTATAACCATGAACATCACTGGCTTCAGAATAGATGCTGTTTCTGGCTTCACAGTGATGTTCATGTTTCAGGACGAACTGAATGATGTCGTCCTGAACCAGAGACGACATGTGGACCAGCGTTCTGTCTGAAGTCTACATTCAGCTGCTCTCAGGTCATTTTTTTCTCCTAAATGAGTCGTTTTTCATCAGCCTCTGGGTCTGTGCGCATGCATGTGTGTGGTTAGCTGTGCTGTCATCACGGCCGTCATGCAGCCATCATTATGCTGTCGACACGCCCTCTACGGTAACTGGGAGTGCTTGTGTGTGGTGGCCCACCGCCAGCTGCCAGGCGCCACTTTATGGGCCCGGTGATGTCACACTGACCTCCTTCAAACACTGTTTGTGTGTTCAGAGTGGTTGTGTGTGTCTGTGAAAGAGCTGTTGTCTCTCGGGGGGGGGGGGTGAAGTGTGGAGCTGCAGAGTGCTCCTGTTTCTACCTGTACAGGTACGACTCTGGTGCATGTCAGGAGGCAGAAGATCCTTTCTGAGCTTCTGCTCTGACATTACAGACATGTTCAGAAGTTAGAAAAGCCTCCTTTAGGAGGTTATAAAGGTTATAAAACTGTACGAAAAACCATATACGACAACTAAAACCTCAGACGAAACATAAACTTTCTCACTCTGACTTTATTTTTTTTTAACAAAAACCAAAACGAAAAAATATAATCTGGGCAGTCCCAAGTACCACCATGACTCAGTAGTATGTAGATCAACTTTTGGCACCAGAGTCTCACAAGACCATCATTGGACCTCCTGCTCCTCCTTGCACAAAGGAGCAGATAGCGGTTCTGCTGATGGGTTGTAGACCTTCTACGGCCCGGTCCAGCTCTCCTGGAGTAACTGCCTGTCTCCTGGAATCTCCTCCATGCTCTTGAGATTGTGCTGGGAGACACAGCAAACCTTCTGGCAATAGCACGTATTGATGTGCCGTCCTGGAGGAGTTGGACTGCCTGTGCAACCTCTGTAGGGTCCAGGTAGCGCCTCATGCTAACAGCAGTGACACCTGTGCAACCTCTGTAGGGTCCAGGTATCGCCTCATGCTAACAGCAGTGACACCTGTGCAACCTCTGTAGGGTCCAGGTAGCGCCTCATGCTAACAGTAGTGACACCTGTGCAACCTCTGTAGGGTCCAGGTAGCGCCTCATGCTAACAGTAGTGACAGTGGGCTCCACCTGTAAAACCATTCCGGTTCTGATGGTCGTCTCGTTGTTGCCCCTCTAGTGCACCTGTTGTTAATTTCATTAACACCAAAGCAGCTGAAACTGATTAACAACCCCCTCTGCTACTTACCTGACCAAATCAATATCCCAGAAGTTTAATTGACTTGATGCTATACTCTGATTAAGGGTTCCTTTAATTTTTTTGAGTAGTGTATATACACACACACACATATACAAAATGCACCACCCGTAGGACAAAAGATTTTGTAAAAAACATAAGAAATAGACAGCCAGAAAGCAAACAAACCACTGAAGTCACCCTGAATTGATTTTTTTTAAAAAGGGAGAGAATCAACACATGTAGAAGAGATCTACATACCAAATATGAACACCTTATAAAACAGTAAAAAACTAATATTCAATAAGGCACATGAGGGCTAACTGGCTTGTATCAATAAAATTACAAGTTGAAAAAAAAGTCAACAGTCCACATCCACTGTATGTCCACAAATTTCTAAAAGGCTATCAAATAATCAAAAACAATAAGTTGAACATTGCATATTAATAGTACTATAGTGCCGAAGCATAATGTCATCCCATCATTGTGTGGGCAGCAGCCCTTTCCAAATCAAACTATTTAATGTTTTTCTCTACAAAGTCTGCAACGAGAGCCGGGTCCTCGAATTTACGGATAAGCCCGTTAGGAAGAGCGATCCGCAGTGTTGCAGGGAAGAGAAGTCCAAACTTAAGTGTCCACCAATACACCTTTTCGACTTGAAAATTGTGAACATGCGCCCCCTAGTGGCTCCGCCATAACTGGAGTGTGCGGTGCTCCACCAACTAACCCAAACACAGCAGCGAGGAGCATCTGTTACTGATAACGCAGACATGTCTTGGATTGATGATGTTAGGCAGTGGCCTCCAGTTACAGATGAAGGTAGTTTATCGCTGTTTTTAATGATTGGTTATGGAAATAGCATGATCTTTTCCCATAACCAAACACTAAAAACTGTGGGAATACGTGAAAAATGCAACGCTGGCTATAACTAACGTCAACAAGCCATAAAGATTATGCTACTGTAACGTTAACGCTAGCGGTAAATTAGGCTATGTGTTAATGTTATATTTAATTTATTTTATCATTCTCCTAATTCATTCATTCATTCATTGATTTATAGGCTTGTACTAGCGCCGAGGGCTACAGTAGCCTCATACTGCTGTTCTTTCGGCCAGAATCGTCCGGGACTCTCAGCGAGACTATGAATAGTACGAGATTGAATGTTAACGAAAACTCACCCGGCTGTATTCATTTGGAACAAAGTCCTTTCTGTTGATATTTTTCACCCACGTCTTCCTAACTTCTTGTTCTGCAAACAAGGCAGTCTTTGTGCAGTAAAGGCTTGTGTATTTCACATACTTTCTTCTTCCATTGTTGAATTTTCACGCCATTGTTGGCACAGTTTATGACGGAACATGTATTCCCACTCGACCGACTCGACATTATAAAAATATATATTTGTAGAAAGAGAAAAACACTGGTTAATCTGCGAGCCGGTCTCGAATAGCAGTCCCAAACGAGGTGATTTTAGCCTCCGGTGGTATCGCGGCCGCTGGAATCTCCTTCTTAACCACGCTCAAAACCTGTTGATGAGATCAGTGCGTGAATCGTCCAGCATCTGTTGCAGCTTGGTTAGCAGCGCGCCATTAGCATCTGGTTCAGCCTCGTGGTCAGCCTTGCTGCGAGTAGCCTTGTTAGAGTTGTTTTTCCCCATGTTTAATGCCAGTACTTACAAGTTACACAATATGCAGATAATGAAATTCACTATAAGTCCATTCATTTTCAGAAAAATGTATACGGTGATGCAATAATATACATTAAAATCCCACTGGAGATACAACACGTCCCACATAGTCGGTGCTCAGCAGCGCCCCCTTAATATATGAATATCTGTGTTCCATCTTCAGTTACTCTAGTCTGCTGTCATGTGGACCTCATCTTTTTCCTCAGCTGTCACCTTCATTAAGACACCAGGTTTCTTCACACTCACCTGAAGCTGCTGAGAAACTCATTGTTGACCAGGAGCCTCAGAAACAGGTCTGGGGTTTAACCAGACTCTAGAGGACTGTGGCTTTGTGCTGAACATAATAGTGTTGGGAGCAGCATGGTGTCTTGGTGGTTCCTGGTCTGAACCTCAGCAGGTCTTTCTGTGTGGAGTTTCCATGTTCTCCTGGTGCTTGTGTGGGTTTCCTCCAGGTTCTCCAGCTTCCTCCATCAGTCCAGAGACCTCCATGTCAGGTTAACTGGTGGTTCTAGATCACCTGGAGGAGGGATTGGGAGTGTTCATGGTTGTTCATCTACATGTGGTGTTGTGGTGGACTGGAGACCTGTCCAGGTGATGGACTGGAGACCTGTCCAGGTGATGGACTGGAGACCCCAGGTGATGGACTGGGACCTGTCCTGGAGACCTGTCCAGTGGACCCCTGCTTTTAAACCTGGAGAGAGCTGAGATAGACTCCAGCAGATCCTGAGACCCTGCAGAGGATTAAATGGGTCTAGATGATGGATGGATGGATGGATGGATGGATGGATGGATGGATGGATGGATGGATGGATGGTGGATGGATGATGGATGGATGGATGGATGGATGATGGATGATGGATGGATAGGATAGATGGATGGATGGATGGATGATTGATGAGGAGCTAGATGGATGGAGGATTGGATGGATGGATGGAGAGGATGGATGGATGGATGGATGGATGGAGCTGGATTGATGGATGGATGGATGGTGGATGGATGGATGGATGGATGGCTGATGATGGATGGATGATGGATGGA